>LUCM01009271.1:45350-58482 GCA_008360955.1 Fasciolopsis buskii
GCCACCCTTCGTCGTCTCCACTGAGGGACGACACGGATGCTTCATATCCGCATTTCTTTTCAACTTTGTCATAGAGGACGGTCTCTAGAACGCCTTATCTGGTCTTTCAGATAGTGGAATTGAACTCTGTCCAGGGAACAGTTTTCGAATTAGAGTATGCCGATGATATCACCTTGCTGAATCACAATGCACAGCCAATTCAACACGCGTTGGGTCGCTTGGCCAATAATATCTCTAGGTGCGGTATGTGCTTTGCACCTTAAAAATGCATGGTACTTCATCAAGACTGGCAGGAGCCTGTCCCTGCACTCATCCTTTGTGGTAGTTGGTTAGAGGTAGCCAGTATGTTGAAGTACCTCGGGAGCATGATCATACCTGGCGGAGGTGTCGGGGAGGTCACATCATGAATTGCAAAGCCAGAGCAGCTTTCGGGACTTGGAACACCTGTGTTACTGCAACCATTTCCGGCTTTCCCTCAAGGGGAGGGTGTACAATGCCATAATTTGCAGTGTTCTTCTTTACGGTTGCAAGACCTGTATTATCCGCGTTGAGAATGCCCGGCAACTTTGTTTTCAATCACCGATATCTCCGAAACATCGCTCGTGTTCGATGGGAACACTGGGTGAGCAATGACGAGGTGCGTCGTCATGTGTTATGTTGGGTGCGGACAGTCACATTCTGACTGAGATAATCGCTTTGCATCGCCTCAGGTTGCGTATGCCTACCCATCGTCTACCTTTCCGTGCCCTTTTTGTACGTGTTGGGTGAGGCCAGAAGAAGCGGCGTAGGGCTTGGTGTAGAGGCATGAAGAAGTTAGCTTCGGTTTTGGCCCGATTGCTGCTTTCCTCCTTCATCGTTGGGACCCAAGAGATAAAGGTTGTTGTTGGTTGGAGACGCTGAGATATGCCACAGAATCGAAGTCAGTGGCGCGAATGTTGTATGGCCTGTCCGTATAACCCACCTCTCTTAACAAATAATCTGAACCAATCAAAAAATCAAAATGTACACGGTGGAAACACCAAAAACAATTGCTTAACTATCTCCCCATTGTTTGTCCTCCCACTGTGTAGTCCCATCGGCATGTTATTGCGTTGGCAACATGCTTGTTTCCAAGCCGGTGTATTATAAAATATACACATATATATATATATGTATATATGGAAAACTATTAGGTTACTAGGGAAGCAGTGGTGCAACAGTCGTATATCAGCAGATTTTTTTAGCAAGCGATAACAAGGTTATTCGAGAGCACACTATGCCTAGTACGTCGCGAAACTACCGACTGGATGAACGCCTAAGAACTGAAAAACTGCATCTTCGAATGATATAGTTGATCTCTCGTGATCCCCTTCTGAGCGGATGTACATCTTCCAAATGGACAGTCCAAATTTCTTCACAGTCACCACTGATCTGATTCGCCATGTGGAACCAAATGGTAGCGGGGACACTAAAATGAATTCGAGTCGCGTGCACTTCAAACAGTATTAGCAACGGAGGATTACACTTTTCATATTAGTTGATCAAAGCATTTCTAAATTACGAAAAATTTAAATGCACCAAGTAAAATCGAGGAACCCGGATGAACAATGGGCGTGAGATGAGAAGGGTTTTTGGATTTTGACGAACATCGTACACTTCGTAGTTGCTGATTCTCGTAAGTGAAAATAACGGTGTCACAGGGGAACAAGAAACTAGCCAGCAAACAATAATCAACAATATCAACGATTTCTTACGGCAAGTGTAAAACAAACTGAAAGGTCCACTCCTAAACTGACGCGACCAAAAAAAATCACCATAAAAACGTGCGTCAGACAAAATTCAGTAAAACACAAAAACAACAACAGGAACGACTTAGGGACAAATCGTGATTACTTTGTCGACGAAAACGAAGGTAAGCATCAACAGGAAAAGTACGAGCCAAGAATATCACAAACTTACCACCTGTGACGATCTTGAAGTCCTGGAGGCTTATAATTCCTTGTTCCCAAAATCTGTAATGCCCTGAAACAAAAAAAACAAAAATCAGTGTTGTACGTCAATCTCACGTCCCTCACAGTTAACGTCGTTCGACGACCTACTTTCTGGGATCCAAGTCAAACATTGGTGGCTGCAGTTCTGCGTATTCAATCGACGTAATGCCAACACCCCAGATATCACATTTGGCATCATATCCAGCTCCACGAGATTCAATCGAAGCGACTTCGGGAGCCATCCTGCATAAGACACAATTTGAGAGATGGAATGGCTTCACAAACATCAGCTGGTTAATCTGTCAAGCCAATTTACACAAACGTAAATATAAATCAAATTAATTACCTATCAGTAAAACGTGGATTACTGTCATCGTTTTCGCAACTCACCCGTCAAATTTTCCCGGGTTTAGTTTGGAAATGAGAGCATAATCATCATTGCAAACTGTTCTGCCAAGCTGGTAAGCGAAAACGTTGAAATACAACCGTCCAATTCACAGAATACAAGCAAATTTGTCAAATGCAAAAATACAGTTGCTGATGGTAAAACATCAACTGTTATAAACTGCACCTTGAGACCTCTTAACATACTAGTCAGTAGTTCATAACAGCTACCAAAACAGTCCATAAAAACGGTGGGTCTCGACCCGTAACCTAAGTACACCTACACTAATCCACTAACCCATCCATTTCATCGTCTGATCACCACGAACTATCCTCCAACCATTACCTGCCTCGAAGCACAGCGCACAACTAAGCAAGCGTTCTGTGGGCATACGCAAAACACACCACAACCATCTCAACCTATTTTGATTCAGTGCGTTCTAAAACATAGGACCCCAAGACCCAATACCTTACCCCAAACTTCCGAGTTAGCTACAAAATTCTCCCATCATATTCTGTCAATTATACGAACACAACGATGTTCAAACATCGAAAGCCTTCTCAAACCTCCTGTTCTCAACGGTTTTGTCATAAAGCCATCGAGGAACACCTTATTCCAAACATTTAATTCTGGGACGAAGTAGCTGACACCTAATCTTTGAGTTACTCATTGAATTTGTTATTATATTCTTTCAGTTCCAGGAAGACCGATCAAACTGCTGCTGTGTATACTGGACCTTCGATCGATAATCGGATGTCAGTCGACACCAGAGATGCTTAACTTTGGCAAACACCCATCGGGCCCTCTGTATGCGCGAAGACACTTCATCCGATTTACGATCATCAGGTGAGATACAAATACTCAAGCAACAAAATATATCTATATCACCCAATTCTGTTCCCGTAAGCACATGATCCGGATTCGAGCCAATCCAATCCTGTTCAAAAATGCATTAACCAAATCATCAACAGGCTGCAAAGTTAACAAGACAAGCACTTTCTGTAAGCCAACGACCTCTCTTTTCCTCGATATAAAAACCCCTTTCGATTCATTCGATCATGAACTTCTGTTGCGTGGCCTCATTGAACGGTGTTTTGGGGAATACACTTACCCTCCTCACTCATCGTATACGAACAGCCAAAACCGACACTGATTTGTGACAATCTTCCACTTGGGTTTACAAAGAAAAGTGGGATTCATCAGAGTTCTCTTCCACCGTGAGATTAAGATAATTATGGAAATCTCCCTATATCATGTGAGAATAGTGGTGTGGATGTTTGTTCAGGCAAGAAACTGCCATGATAGGAATATACAGATGATGGTTTGCTTTTGGATGAAGACCGAGGTCAGTTAACAGTGTTGGCCCACCTATTGACGATGCTGCTGAAATGAATAAGCTCGAAGCTAAACCCGATAGGTTTAGTGATTTGTGCAAGGATATTTCATCGGATCATAGCATACAGAAGGCGATATAGGCATTTACCAATTTGGGAAATCAGTGGTGGCCTAAATCTGACTATCAACCGACGGTCAAGTTTGAAATGCTGAAGTGAGAATGGCCGCGCAGGTTTGTCGAGAAGCACAGCTGCTGCGGATAGAAATACGAAATCCTTCTCCACTTGAGCATTGATTTCTCCAAAGAACTGCTGGAACCTGACAGAATTTTACTGACAAATGTAAGACTAGGCTGGGATATAGGATTGTACAGCTCAGTCGGTCAAGCAGACAATAAATCCTAATAGATGAAGATGGTTCAGATACATTATGCATGCTCGCAGACTCTGTCGGCGCATGCTGTTCTGAGGCAGACAGCAGCTGAAAAATGACGTAGCGAAAAACCATAGTAGGTCGAGCTGGATTACCGAGTTGGAACCCATAAGATCTCTAAGCGCCATAGCTGGATGTCGTAGGCGATATGAACAAATCTCGTAGTCAATGGTGTCTTTGCATTTGCAGCGTTCGTACGTGTCCACCGTCGTCATTTATGGTCCTGGGATGTTTTCACTATCCTTCGGTGCTCCAAAGTTACACCTAAAACAAGCGCACAAATGGGAAACCTCGTTTGCTTGTAAAAAGTCATTACCAATGACAGTTTAGTTCAGTTCAGTTTATACAACCATTACCCTTGCACCAACGTGCTCTGGTTGTGGTTACTACCTGACATCAACATCTCCAACAGAAAAAAGAACTGCAAAATAGCAAATTGAAGCACTATGCGGACGAAGAAGGGTTTCGAATGTAAGAACCCCACTGACTAAAACACAAAGCCAAATCACTTATTGATCCCAACCATCGCTCCAGCAGACATTGAGGAAGCCAACTCGATAGTCTAACTGCACTTACACAACAGCGTTTAAACACGAAAAGTCTAGTGCTCCCAAAGGTCATGTCCCCAAGCCGTCAAACAACACCGACCTTTCTGATGTTATGTATACTGAACCTTCGATCGATAAGCGGCTATCAAACCGACGCCACATATGCCTCAAATAACCAAAACCCAATCAATCGAGTCTCCTATAGGCGTGGAAAAACATCACCCAATACAAGACCACCAAATGAGATATAACTATCCAAGTTACAAAGTCTACCCAATTCATCTGGCTCATCCCATGCAAAATAATTCCGCACTTCGAAGGTGCGAAACGCATTCCAAACACATTAACACTATCTTTCAGACGATCCAGAAAACCAGCAACCTACTTGAATCTTCACTCAGTAGCACAACACCGTCCACATATGCTAAGTCTGAGCAAATACCATTGTCAATGTTCTCACATAAAGATAGGGCTATCTCCATAATCCTTTCAATTACAAAGTTAACAATACAGAGTGAAAGAGGGTAACCCTGACGAACACCACTTCTCGTGATGAGCTGAGGCGAAACATCGCCATGAGCGCAAACTTAGCTTCGGCTGCTCGCACAGAGATTGGATGAGTGAAATGAATTACTCTGGGACATCCAACAGTGAGAGAGCGCCAAAAAATTGCACGATCGACTGAGTCGAACGCCTATGTCCTAAGATCTGTCGCAAAGTGAAAATTTGGTCAACGCAACCCCGAAACCCGCTTGATTGTGACGCATACAACCTTCGCGAGCACTTGCTAATCGGCGGAGGATAATGCCAGGAAGCAGTTTGGATGCGATGTTTGATAAACTAATTCTCCGGTGGTTTTCAAATGAGGATCTATTTCCCTTCTTGTTAATCGCCACAATCAACAATTTTCACCAGTCCTCAGGAATCTCTTCCCTTTTCCAAATTGATCCCGGGAGTTTTGTTAACTCCGATGTGAACACTTCGCCACCATCCTTGGGGAAAGATGGCGACAGTCCATCGAGTCCACCTGCCATATACCCTTTAAGAAAACCTGTTTCCCATATCACTTCCATTTACGATGGAGAGCTGGTACACATCTGCACTGCTTCACTTGCAGGCAAAAGTGGAAGGCCCATTGTGGCTATCGGCCAACTAAACTGCTCTCTAAAATGTTCTGCCTAACGCACTAGCCGACGCCCCAGAGGGTGAATCAGTATTGTCGGATTCTTCAGTCATTTGGCTTACGCTGAGCTTCCGAGGACCAATATTACTAATCAGTCGGTAAAGGTTGCGACTATTTTCGATAGTCACGGTATTTTCCATTTCCCTTTCCATCACTCCTCCCGGTCATTTCTCAAATCCCTGATAAGTTGACGTCTCAAGGACCTACGCCCCTCATTGCATGTTGCGTCCGGGGAGATGGAACTGCGAGCATCTACTAGTGCAACTGAAGTCGAAAATACCCATCGTTTCTGAGGTATATGTGGCAAGGAGTCCTGCGTGGCAGTTGCCGCTGAGCGCAGGGCTTCTTCGATCTGCTGGCACTGTTCACTCATATCCTGGGCATTCCGTTGAGATGATAACCGAATTTAAAGTTCCGATTGGGACGGAGATCGGCGATTATCGTTTAGAATCAGTTGTTAGGGAAAATGGGCTTTTCATGCTGGTGCGACCACAGACTAGGTGCAAACAAAGGCAAGTACGGGCCAAAGCATGATCTGAGTCCACAGGTGTGGATCTGAATGGCGGACAATCCTTGACTGATCCACGCCACTGATAACCGATGGCAATGTGATCAGCCTAAGTCCAGGTGAGCCGACGTCGCTTTTTATGACAAAAATTGATGTCCATCAGAAACAACTCGTGCTTAGCACAAATTTGGATGAGGCGATTTCCATAGTCGACGCAATCAGCTGGAACAGACAAACTGCCTCCGATTTTCCGTTGTCTCCGCTAATGAGTCGAATTGGGCGTTAAAACAACCAGCAGAGGAAGCAGCATGCCCATAGGTGCTAGGATCCTCACCAAGGGGAAAGGGTAAATTCAACATTGAAATTTGGAGTAACAAAGAGGCACTAAAATTTACGTGTGGTAACGGACCGGATGACAGCGAATGGCCGCCTACTAGGAATTACTGAAATTCACGTTAGTGATGAATTTCTTGAAATTTAGCACTGAACTATGCTGTATTATGTAAACATTGCACTACTGGTTAAAATAAGCGTTGCAGCAAGTTGACTGGCATAGAGGTCACACAGTTAGTCAACTTTGATAGTTCTCTCTTTATTCTGCTTCCAACCAATCTCATCACGTGGTTAAATTTTGATAAAATTTATCTGTTACGTGGTCTTTGCTAGCAAGCCTATAATTCAGCAAATAAAAATACTACTTTTCGTGATATAGCCAATTTTCCACCATGTAAATCAGATCTTCCCGTTTCGAATTAAATTCCAAGGTTAACGATGAGAACCTCATGGAATTCAATACCCTGGAACGTAATCAATCCAAACAAGGAATGACAATAATGTGTTAAACTGCCTGGTAGGTAGTGGACTGATAATCGACTTTCCTTTTTTCATTCAACAATCCGAAAAGTCCTCCACTAACTCAAAAACTCTTACCAGGGGTGATTCTGTGAAATATATGAGAGTTACTATTCATAAAAACCTGAAGTGCATTTCTCACATTTCTAACTGTGTAAAAACTCCGACGGTTAACACTTCAAATCAGGAAGCATCGTCACTACTGTTCTCCAGTTATTTCTCCACGTTTAATTAAAAAAGACTTTAAAATTCTTCGCCGGGGACTATCAACTAATAGCCGTGTGTAATTCGTAACACTAACTGAATTGTCCCTTAATCTATGTGATCAACACTTATCAGCGTGCGAGAAATTCGCTCACAAAATTCTTTCTGATCTCAAGCATCTTCTGCAAAACGATCTTTTAAGGTGTCGCTCTTATATTTCTACAGGATCCGCTTTTCGTTCCATACCATCCAAAATCAATATCTACAGGAACCCCATTGTCCCATATTGTTGTGTTGCCGAGTTCGGCTGGTCTATGCACACACTGAAGCACAAGACACAAGTACTCGCGGCACACGATATCACAGAAGCACACAGCTTGTGGTCTAGTAGGGCACGAACACACACACACAGAGGTTGGAGACAAAAAGTTCGGGCTCAAGACCCAAGCCCCGTAGTCGCACAACGAATGGGACAGAACTGCTGCTCCCTTGAATGAGCAGCCACACGAAACAGTAAGCGGCGCGAAATACGAACAGCTAGCCCAGCCCGCTAGCGGAAGAGAGAAGACGAACACAGAGTACTGCCGCGCGTTCATTGGTGACCCACCAACACGAGTCAGAATTCAATTGAGCTCTATCGTTTATATAGTTTTGTTGGGTGGCCTTGATCGACGTGTGGACTAGCCAATCACAGAACGGGCTTTTATGAATCTTACCGCGGACATATAAAAATATTCGACCGCGCAATATTCAAAATAACGTCAACTTCGAAATATTGAGAAAAAGACAGATTCTTTTAGAAAATTAATAGCAGGAATAAAATCTGCGGCACCAAGCACCTTAGAACGGTCTTCGACCACAACACATAATTAGCACGAATTTTGACAAACCCTCACATTTTTTGACTGAAACGCGACGTTATTTATTGTACGCAAAACCCGATACAATACAACACAACAATAGAAAGAAGCGTCCGTGGAATCGAGTTGCCAAGGGTCAAATAACTCATAATTTCATCCGAGAATGCGAAATTTCACATTTCAGGTGCACAAAGGCAGCCACAGCAACAACTCACTATGCCATCATTATCATCGTTTAGCGTTAAGCAGTAAGGCAAGCCTCACTGACCGCTACCTTTACCCCAGGGTTACATGTATCTATAAAAAGAGTGAATATCCAAGGGGAACAGGAAGTGGCCACACACAGATGGGAAAAGATAAGACGCTGCTCACTATGTACTAATATAGCATGCGAATTGTGTCGGGACGCTGCTACGAACATTCAATAATCACAGCAAAAAAGAACCCATTGAATGCTTGAGTAGAACTTGGGTAGAACCGGCCTTGACGACATCCACCAACAGTTTTCCATATCCGTTGTGATTGTTCAGCGGACGCTTTAGCAAGCTCGTTATAGGCGGCATCGCTTGTACCAACATCTTCCCTACGTACTTGCAGTAAAATTTGTGCGGTAAACTCGATCAGCGCCAATGGGTACTTGGTTCTTAGGGCCTCTCTTGGAAATTATGCGGATTTGTTCAGTGTGTTAAACAGGGATCGCCTGCTGGATAGTCGGAGAACTCCACCGTATTCAAAAAAACTGTATGGTTGTTGTTACTGATGTCCTAAACACCTTAGATTCCTGTCAGGTTGACATGTTCGATGTTTTCATATTCGGGAAAATCAAATGCGTTATGAAATTAACAATCACATATCTCAGCTGTTTTTTATGACTTACATGAAGTATGAGTGCAGTGGGAGGAGCATGTTCACAGCCGCTTGAGCCCACTACAAAGAAGGGGGAACGAGCAATCGCAGCCACAAAAGTTGGAGTGACACAACCACATAAGGTCCCATCAGGTCAGATGTTGTAACGCCCCGGGCGGAAATGACTAATTACCGCAACTTTTGACCTTTATAATCTGCAATCGACTACGTACTGCATCTACTGACTTGCACCGTACAAGCTACCTTGTGGTAATCACAAGAGTCCCAAAAGGGAAGCATGCACATGTAAAAGTGAGGCCAAATGCTTCGAAACACGAGTGACAATCTTACGCTACTAAAGTTCGAGAAAAGAAACGTTTGCTTGGTAATAATAATAATGATAAACGTGGTTAACACGATTTTCGAGTGACGTGTAGAGCATCAGCACTTTGGAAATGACAATACCCAAAACCCTGAAATTTGGAGCGCTAGGGACAATAAAAAGCCCGAAAGCAGTAAACCATCGTGTTCAGAAATCATTTCAGCATACGTTCCCAGCAGATGTTAGAAGTTCACCTAAAACTTCTGAGCTGACGTGTTCATAATCGGCTGAAAGCACTCCCACAGCAAATGCCGCCATCAAAACTAGCGTTCAATCTAATACACTCACCGCCCGTCGATTAACCTCAATCGTTATAGAGTACAGCTGAACAGTCCTACGAGGCCCAAAACATTGCAGGACCGTGCCGACTCCGGGATTAACATAATAGATGCATCCTTAAAATTTCATAACTTCTCCAGCTTACTTGTCCCCGAGTGACAATAAAATGAGGCATTCACGTGTCACAAAGAAACTGCACACTGATGGGCTATGACGGACTGCGTGCCTTAATAACCCAGCGAGACGCCGGGGCCGCAAGACTGCTGGGATCTGTGGACTTCCGGAAGGATAGTAGAGTTAAGCACAGTTTATTTGTCATCTCGGCATATGCTCCAACAGACTGCTGCACTGATATGCAAAAAGACCAGTTTTATGACGAACTCGTCACTTTTGTTCGGAAAAGCAGAGGTTCTGACATTGCAGGAATAGCATGTGATTTTGATGCAACAGATGGAAAACTTGGCTAATCGGAAGCCTGTCTAGCTGGGCGGCGCAACTTGCCTGCTCACCAAACAAATAACGGGGAAAGACAGCTCCAATTTTGTGTGGGAAATCATCTATTCGGGTCCCGCACGAATTCCCAACGCTTAGCTTACAACTTGTCGGACCTGAACAGGCCTTTAACTTTTACGGATAAAATGTCACGAGTTACGACTTTATTTCGCAGAACGTTTTATATTTGCGTGCAACAATATATGTCCGAGATAAGACACGTTTGCTTATCATAGAAATTCTGGGCACGTTAAAATGCTGCAGTAGAAACCAATACCCATGATCAGTGGTCTGCGATCACAGTAATTTGAGATGGAGTGTAATAATGAATGACATCTTTTAGGTAATTTCACGTATAGTGAAATTTGTAAAAACCGTGAAGTCTGCATTTTGTGAGATGCTGTACTAATCTAAAGATTTCCCTAAAATTTTGAAAAAGTAATACGAACGGTCACTAACATGACCATGTCCAGACGTACTCTTGATGAGCACATTGAGTGGTTAAGTGAATTAGAATACCTTCACACAAGCAGCTAAACTCACCAATACGGTGTACCAATCAAAGTAGTTCGTTTTCCAATTGAGTTGTTCAGCTGTGCCGCCACTCCAAAGTCGGCTGGAAAGGCAATATCGATGAAATGCCGAACAAAAGAACGTACCAACTTTTACTCGGCCATCATCAGTCAAAAGTATATTGGCACCCTTTGCGCAATATTAATACAAATGCAAGACGCAATTACCTTGATATCACGGTGGATTCTACCACGTTCGTGCATAAAATTCAAACCCTGTAGTGTCTCCCGCGAGACAAAAGCAATACAATCTTCTTCTAACGGTCTACGTGTATCTGTATCACAAGAACCATTCATAATTGAGAAAGGCCGGGACTCACAAAGGTAAATGTCTTGCATTGACTGACCTCCACAGTACTCCATACAAATCCACAACTTGTTGTTTCTGAATTAAAAAAAAATAAAAAAGACGAGGATTATAGATATACCGAAGATAGCTTCCATAGAACTGAACAATATTGGGATGCCGACATTCCCGTAAAGTATGTATTTCTTGGCATATTGATCTGACATCGTCCTTCAGATCTATCTTCATGATCTTGACCGCCACCGGCTCCCGTGTTGCCCGATGAATAGCCTGTTAAGAAGGAATACAAAGGACAAGAATACAGTGGAATGTAAATAATGATGTGAACAATACAACAAGGTGGTTGCAATCACCCATTAAAACCACCACTTGAGCTGCTTTTGGTTTTAAAGATTAAAAAAGACCTGGAAAAGAGATTGTTTCAAGTGGATATTACTACGACTGCTATGACAACGCCTTGAACTACTTGAGGATAGACGAGCTCAGATATTTCATGCACAATGTGCCGTCATTATCAATGGCAGAAACATGTGCGTGCAAGATGGTTCGAGGTGAGTTTTACTTTTCGAGGGAGCTTAATCATGGCTGGGGGAACCTTTAGTGTTTACATATGATAAACAGTGGCAATGTGCACTACATTGATATGGTGGAATTATTTCTGAGTATTTCCGTTTGCCAAAAAAATCTGATGGTTTATGTATTCGAGGACTCAACTTTAGATGACGAAAACCTGTATTCTCCACACTGAAAAGCCCGGGGAAACTCAATCTCGCTGTTTTTCCAACAGCCTACAATCTTTCAATTTAAAAAAACAGTCCGAAATCTTAACTGAACCTAAAACTCTTCAAGAGACATACATCCAAATAGCATACTTTCTATGGAATTTACCAGTTGTACTACAAACCAAATTGCACAACAATAAGGTGATCCCACATCAATTGAATGACAAACCTACTCACAACCAGCGGTTGGAACAGGCCTAAAAACAGCGGACACAACAGGCAATGTCAACTGTGCGGAAAGCCATTGGGAGCTCAGCGGACGTTTGAGACCGCTAAAGACCTAAGTTGGATGTCGGACTAATTGTCATCAGCCACAACATGCGCTGAGAAAGTACAACGAGACATTCGAGAACTCACGATAGAAAACGCAGAATTAGCAAAAGGGAAAGAGTAAAATCTCATAAACTATGGGTAGAGAAGAGACAGAACAGGAAGACCCAGAAAAAGAGAGGGAACTCTCAGCAGTAGCATACATATCACTAACAACCCGGCTCCATGCATCATTAACATCATCACTGTTCAGCGTCAAACAGCAAAGTAAGCCTCACTGACCGCTGCCTTTCCCCAGAGTTACACGTTTGTATAAAAAGAGTGAATATTCAATGGGGAATAAGGAGTGGACCTACATAGGCGGGAAAAGATAAGATGCTGCTGCAGCCATTACACGGAACACAGTCCAAGTGTACAAACGCACAAGTTTTCAATCATTCTGATTCGACAGAAAATGACAACATGATCACCACTGTTTACGGTTCACTGTCATATCCTTCAGTGTCTCCAGCCAGCTAGCTGACGAGTCTTTCGGACCCCAACCACGAAAGTGTGAGTCACCTACTTTACCTAACTTCGCTGTACATTTTCTCATCCCACGTTGTCACATCACCTGTTGGCCTCCACATGGCTTCTTCCATTCATTAGGAGGAACACAAAATAGGGCACGATATGGTAGACGAGTGTTCGTCATACGCAACATGTGACCCAAACAGCTACTACTACCACTACTACTAAGTTTCATACAATGGAATAAGCTATTCTCAGAAGTGGCACCCAATACCAGATTCCTAAACTCAATATTACTCACCCGGTCACTCCATCCAATCCTAGCCGTACTACGTAAACATCGGCTATTGAAAACCTCCAACCGACGAACATCGCCCACACGCATACTCCATGTCTCCCAACCGTACAACAGAAC
>LUCM01009273.1:0-24162 GCA_008360955.1 Fasciolopsis buskii
TGTTTGCGCAAACAGTCGCCGGTTCGATGCCGATGATCGGTGACTGTTACTCTGCAGTCGTTAGCAAACAGGTTCACCGGAGAAGAAAAGAGGGATTTCGTCATGAGAAATCAATGTCTAGCTACCATCATCCATACCATGCGCAAGAAGGAAGTTAGCCGGAATCTCACTCTTTCAACTGTGGCAAAACCGACCTCGGTCGAGAACTGGAGGAAGCAGCGTCGACTGAAACTGTCAACGATAAACACAACACTAAGAATTAAACAGAGCAACAGGGTAACCAGCCAAGCTGAAACTAAAATGTCATAAGTCACAGTAGTTCAAGTCCTGCCATGGGTAAAATGCAAACACGGTGGCATTAGCTCGAAAAAATTGGGATTCGGACAATGCAAACGTGTAGACAGACTGTTCTTAGCAGTGAATCGACCTGGAGTTAAAATATTCTGACCAGGGAAACTTATCAACGCAGCCAATTGAAGGCTGGTAGTGTTCATCAAGAAACTTGAGTCATACGATGAATAAATATAGTACGAATTACATACAGTTAGTCAACCCTGGGAGACCGGAAAGGTTAGGCCAACAAGTACCCTAATGACCTTAGTTGACCCCATAACAGATGAAACAGGAATTATGACCATGTCCGACTGACACCCGGTTTCCTCCAGTCACATTACTCAGTGAGTTTGCAGGCATACACATAACACTGAGATATCCTCTGGCTTTTAACTAAAGAACATTGTGAAACTTGCTCTGAGAAAGGTTGCTCAAGACAGTCAATACGTCAGCAAAATTGAATTCGCAAAGGAGAAAGAGCTGTTTTGATATTTAAAACGTCCGCATTAAACTTAACCGATAGTGCATCGATTTTTCGATAAACTCCGAAGTAAGTGCGGATCCAGTACACCCAGGCAAATCATTACCTTTGAAATGAGTCTCTTCCGGCTAAAGGTAAATTCCGATAGTCTTCATCCAGACGTAAACAATGGATCTAAGTAGTAGTTGAATGCAGGCGATCTTGGTTACCAAGGCAATTTTGTCTGTTCAGATGTCCAAGTAACACTCAAAGATTTATTGTATGTTTTTATTACGAATGTTAACCAAGCCATTTTTTCATTTTTGCAAACTTGTGTATGCTCGCGTGAACAAGCTGAAAGCGTTTTATTGGTTGTTGGAAAATGTTGTATAAACTAGGGTTTGATACTGGTTACTACCGGTCCATAACAAAGTTCCGATAAAGCAAGGTTGCAATCAGCTTCAATGTGATCGTTACATTCAAGGTT
The DNA here is from genome assembly GCA_008360955.1 of Fasciolopsis buskii. Lineage (NCBI taxonomy): Eukaryota > Metazoa > Platyhelminthes > Trematoda > Plagiorchiida > Fasciolidae > Fasciolopsis > Fasciolopsis buskii. The sequence continues at coordinate 1,281 of LUCM01009273.1, forward strand.
ATTTTGAAGAATTTGAAAATGTATCCTGTTGTTCTTGTGACAGTACCGAAAGTGGTGATTAGTAGCACTTTTTCTTTATGCTTTATTGTTGGAGACTGGAGTCAAATAGTGAGCACTCACGAACTTTGATATTTCACAAGATGCGTTGCTCAATGCTTTGTAGTCATCAAGACGGTGATTTTCTAGTATTTGGAAGGAGAAAACTCACTGAGATCAAACAGGGCGACAATATTGTTTTTATACCATCAAAAGCTTCCCAAAAGATCATTCTTATCCAGCGACAGAATATACCAAATAATTTCGTTGCCTTGAACAAAAAAATGATGAACACTTGAAATGCATCAGATTCTAACTTTTGAGAAACATGTATTGAAGACGCAACAAAAATTATTTGTGCTGAGTTTACCCAAGGAATCAGTTAGGCGGGAATTTTCACTAGTCGGTTCGTTTTTCCGAATGTACCATCCCCTGCAATGTTTCAAAGGTATGCAGAAATTATTTGCAAATATCACTCAGCTGACTTACACAGACCCCGTTTGCATAGACCTGAGAAGTGACGCATCTGATATGAGTACATTTGTGACTATCCACTACATTGTTGGACAGTATACGAGCATCTAGATTCTTGAGAGGTCTTGTGGAACAGATGGATGTCCTTATATGGAATGTTTTTGTCAGAAATCCAAATAATTCTGGAATGACATGGGAATTGGTATGGTGCTCAGTACCCATGGCTCACGTATCTAAAGCGAGCAGCCAAGCAAATGAATCCAACTCAAAGAAATCCAAACTCGTACGAAATTTGCAACAGTCATAGGAGAAATTATTTATGGTAACCGCTCCAACAATTGTTGTAGAGAACTAACTATCATGGAGATTAATCCATTGTTATACTGCACTTGTGATTAATGGGCTTTTGCAAATATAAAAACATTTGCTTATCATTATTTGTTGCTCAATCCGCATGAATAAGTTGGATTTCATGAGAAAGGGCTTGACACCAGCGTTTGAAATTAATCTTATCCCCTCAAAAGAACATTGAGTAAGCTTACATGCGACGTCAATTTGTCCTCGAAATTCAGATGCTTGAACGAAAATGCATGGGCAAACTCTTCGGTTCCATCGAGATGGATTTTGTGCTTGCCAATTTGAATGCAGTGTAATAAAGAACTAATCATGTAAAAGGGTACTAGCAGTCCGCGAATGTCTTACCTTTTGTGAACTATGTAGCTTGGTTGTTTGCCAGTAAAACCCGTTTAATAAATGTTTAACTTTTGGAACAAAATCTTACTGTGCTTGACCGACTGGAATAAAATTCCCAACTTCTAATTCATTAGTAGACTACGTAGACACAATCAAAACACCCGCCAATAGTTTTCCTTTCCTTTTATTTCAAATAGCGTATGGTGAAATAATTCATTCACATTGTGGAGTTTATCGAAGTTCAAACAGATTTGCAATTAGAAATTATGAAGGAACTAAAATATTAAAGTGGACTGTTTAATAAGTAAAGTTGTATTCGTGCAAGGTTATGGATAATGAATTAGGTCCATGATGAGTGAAGAATGAATCGCTCTTTGTATAGTGCCAGTTTCTGTTGCAATTACCACGACAACTGTAACAGCTTAGTTAAATTCAGTTCACATCACTGACTGCAGCATTTAGCCAAGTCACCCATTCCGTACAAACGTCGCGTGAATGGATCTCGTGGATCCCAAGTTAGCAGTCTAACTGAACGTTCTCGAATCATTCCATTGACTAAGTTTCTGATGTCTCTTCGCGGTGCCACGGAATGATCAACCTGATCTACTTTCCAACCAACGCCGGCCTAGGAGAACAGCTTATACCGAAGAAACGATCGTCGAGCATGGGCAAAACATATGTCAGCCATCTTAGTCTATTTAGATGCGGCAATTTTTCTAAAGATTGAAACTTCGGGCCCAGTATCCTCCCCTTGGCGCCTGCGGTAACTCCGAAATTCTGTCATCAACTTCTGGTAATGCCAAGAAGACCAAGCTGTTCAAACTCCGAGAGTCATCGAATATTTTCTCTCCGAAAAAGCCATGCTTCTGAACTGTGCATGACTGGTCAAACGCACAGAATTGCGCAGTTGGCTGCATTCAAACGTGCTTCCTGATCAAGAAAGACAGTGTGGATTAATGAAAGATGATTCTGTGTTCTGCAGAAAGAAGCTGTGGTTATTGCAACCCGGAAAGGGTCAGGACACCTTTTTGATCTCACCCATGCGTTCTTCATGATTACGAGATAGTCGTTGTAGAATAATGCTGGCGAGAAGTTCGGACATGGTGGTTTCCACTAGGAGCTCTACGACCTTTGCAATGAGTCGATATATCCCTTATGGATTTTCTGCCTTTCCAACTAGAACCAAGAATTTTGGTAACGTCAACTCTAATGCTTCGTCATCGCCGGCTTATTTTATTCACCAACTTTCTGATTCTTCGGAAAATTTATCCACGTAAATGACCTCTGTTTGCCAAGGAAAATCGGTATCTGCGGGGCAGCTGATACTCAGCTCTCTTTCATTTGTGATGTGTTGAGCAAATGTGCGTGCGCGCATGTGGTGTTTCGCAAAACGTGACTGACTATAAAAATTGGCACACCCTCAGCTGGCTGCTTTTAGACACAAACACAACCACTCGCCTGGATAACAAAAAAATAATGTTGGAAAATCAGACCCTATGTGTGTGTTGTTTCACTTCCAGTCATAATTGGAAAGTCCACGGTGGAAGTTGGCCAGCCGAACTGTTCTCTAATATACTCCACCTAACCCTACAGAAAACTCCGCTGGAAGTGAGTCCGTGGATTGTCCGACCCATTAAACCCTTCATTTGTACCTCATTTTTGTGGACCAAGACTGGTAATGGATCCGCAAAGATAGCGCCTTCTATCAATGGCCGCGGTCCTTTTCATTACCCCATATTTCCCTACCCACCACTACTCCTGACCATTTCTCAGTCCTCTGGTCAGCCATCATCTCAAGGTTGTGTATGTGTGTGTGTGTGTGTGTGCATCACACTGTATGTGGCATTCCTGTGGAAACGGATTTGCGAGGATTCAACAGAGCAACTGACGTCACGAACATAAGTTGTGAGCCTCACGTGACCGAAAAGCATCTGCAACTTCGTGCAGAGCTTCTTTGACCTGCTCCTAATGTTCACTAAGATCCTGGGCAATTTTTTATATCGATAAAATCGCCGAAAGCTATAATTAGAACATAAGGTTATCGTCTCCAGGCGGCTGTACAGAACGAGTATTAGCGCGTCGCAGTGGCCACAGACTACTAGCAAACAAAAACGAGAGCAGATTATATTTTGATGTGGGCTCAAAAATATGGATCACAAAAACTGACAATTTTCGAGTGATCCATACCACTGGTAGTGTGGTCAATCTAAGTTAAGTGTTGTGAAGGCAGAGGAAGTTGGCAGGTCAGCCTATGTGGTCGTTGCATGAAAAACGTTCGTGCTAGTCGGATACTGCCTATGGTTACCGTTGTGAGTGCAAAAAAGGAGGTTCAAGTTATCGGTCTCAAGTGTCCTGCTTTTTCTTCGTTGGGTAGCAAACCAACAGAAGCCACAACATTTGCTGAACGTCGGGGCTAGTGCACGTATAGTTCATTTGGACTCAAGAGAGCTGCAATCAGTGGATCCTAAACAGATAAGAAGAACAGGTAAAGAGGCTTCAGTTGAACGGCATTGGCACGCACAAAATTCCTTGCAACCAGTCCCAACACCAGCGCAGCCACGGGCGCGGTAAACCGAATCATCTGACACGCGGACGATGACGCAACAGAAAGCGGTTGTATCTGAAGTACGGAAGTGATTGATGCGCATTTCGGAAGTACATCGCATAAGTTTAACTGAACCAGTTAGGCGAAACGAACACTAGGTCTTAAGTCTTTCCAGTAATACTACCGCCAGATAAAATGATAGAGACGTTGTCATTCGTGGCATGTTACATGGCCCCTATATTAGAAAGGCGGAGTTTATTATGATTACTCAGTTGAATGAAGCCGGAAGTATTGTGGTAAGACATTGCTTCGCGGATATCGACACCTCAGGAAAGTCTTCTCTTTAAGAACCCCAAACGGAGCCTTGGACACATAGTTCCGACTCTTAATACAGTGGGGCGTCAACCCATCAAGGGGGTGTGACTGACCCCCTCAAGAGAGCTGCTTCAAGATCGTCTCGTTGCTTTACTTTTGTCAACTCGCAAATTAATGTCCTCCTGGGGGTCCAAATCCTTTGATCCCTGCACCCAAAACAGTAAGTGGATCAGAGTGAGGTAGCATCCCTTGTGTTGGAGTTGCTCAGCAACCCAAGGAATCGTGATGAATTCTGTCACCGTCGGAAGGAAATCGAAACGTTGCACCCTTACGCCCATCTAGTGTTGGTTTTTCGACGTGTAAATTGCTGCTATCTGTTTTTGTTTACTGGAGTAAAGTTTCCAGTATTTAATTAAATAACTGATCTTGCAGATCTAAGTAACCGGTCATTTGAGACCAGACTTCGTCCGACCTTCATCCGTTAACTTATCAAGTACATTCGGGTCTTCTACTTGCAGAACTCATGGGATAGCGGACGCACACAAAGCACCGTATCATGTCAAGATAGAGTTTCATTGTACTGGGCCAGTGTATCGTGAAATTAAACATTTGAACAAATACACGAGCTTCAGTGTACCCAAAACTTACTTTCTCATCTGATTTATCTCGTGATCTACGGTTCTTGGTTTGACCATTTGCATACTGGGCTGAGAAGACCATGAAAAAGGTATCCATACCAGTGCTTTTGACTTGCTTGATCAGAAGAAATTATTCCTCATCCACACGGTGACCAAATAAGATAATTTCCGAAATAAACGCAGAATCAAATATAAAAAATAAGATTATAAATTTCAATAATGAAAGATATAATGTTAATAACACGGCGTTGTTGGCAGTTGTAATGGGCCAACGTTTCGACTACCGTGGGTAGTCTTTCTCAAGGCAAGTTTTACAATCAAATGACTGTGGGAACCCACGGTAGTCTCAACGTTGACGCGTTACATCTACCAACAACGCTGTGTTATTAACATTATATCATTCACAATTAAAACCAATACAAGGCGCATCGATTTTTTCGATACACTCCTTGCATCCTTTGGTCCCGATAAATTTCAGTAGTTTTGTTTCCTGAGGATTTTGAGGTGTTCTAATAGAACATGATTCCTTGAACACTTTAGTGGTGCCTGATTTTCATGGTTCAGTACTCGTAACGGGTCAGCAAAGAAAGCGGCATGTTTTCACTTACCGAATCAAATTTATTAACAGGATCTCGGTATTACTGTCTAAATGAAGTGAATCACTTGCAGTTAGTTGAACCTCATTGTTCCCTATATTGCAGCACCACACTATTCCAAACTATATTTCGGAATTATATCAAGAGCTTTCAAATCTCAGTAAAAACTACTAGAAATCACTCATAAGGCCTGGCAAGCATAAATCTGATCGCAGAGGACAGGACAGTGTAGGTACAGTTAATACAACTTGCGCCACGAACCTGCGCATGTACGTATAAAGCGCTTGTCCTAAGCCGATAGGGTGAGTTTCGAATAATTTTGGCATAACATCGAAATATGGTGCAAAATGGTTCGGTTCCTTTTCTTGCCAAAATAAAATATGGTTCACTTTACCCGGGCCTGATGTGATTACACTACTGATTACAAAACTAACTTTCCTCGTTGCCACTCTCAAAGGTTCTGATGGGCAATACTGTCTGGTGATTTGGCAATTACCCTGGACACTCAGGAGTGTTCTGCCTATAACACGATGCACATCCTACCCGAATAAAACCGCCTAACAACCCAGGTCTTATAATGAAATGGTGCCAAATGTAATAGGTCGAGTTGTCTAATCAAATACTTAGGGGTGAGTTGGGCATGATAAACTATCCACAGCTCCTTTCGACGAATACAATGGACTTCTTTGAAAATTGCCACTGAGCACATTGAGAAAATGCAAGTTGGCGAACAAGCTCGTTTTCAGTGATTCGTACTCAAGCCATTACATCACTATATATATAACTTGACAAAAAATTTTTTCACTATGGAAAGGATTGGACTAGTCAGATACAAATATGGGTGGGGAAGGGATTTGTGGTGTTACATGCATAACCTGAATACACAAGAATGTGTTGTGTTAATTGTTTTGTTGTCTAGATATATATATTTATATATAGTGATGTGATGGCATGAATACGAATCACTGAAAACGAGCTTGTTCGCCAATTTGTTTTCTCAATGTGCTCAGAGGTAATTTTCAAGGAATTGAAACAAGCCAAGGACCCGGCTGTACTGAAAGAGCCTAATAAGTATAATAAGTTCCGTACTGGCTAGAGCTCATATTCAGTTCTTGGATGACTGTATAACTAAATCTAATTTTCCAAAGCAATATCATACTCTGTTAAGAAGAAACCAGATATACATTACCAAAACTTCACTTCAAAGACAAGCTCTTAATGAACGTGATGCCATGTGAAATCACACCGCAGAATTAGAACGATCATTTGTGAAATCAACTTATGTGCCCGACCAATTGAGTGAGGAGGAAAAACAATCTTTCGAGGAATACGTTCAATCCATTGTACAAAAACAGGTGAACCAGAAGCGCCAATTGTTGATGAAACGATTGGAAGGATCAAAACCATCCAGTGAGTTTCCGCAGAACCCTGATCGATTTGTTCACAATTTGTCAAACTTCAAGTTAAACAAGACGTTGTTAGAAGTTTTATCCCTGGGGCCCAAATTTTGTTGCCCAAACAGCCTAATTGCACAAATGGACTTAGAAGTTGGATTCGAGAATCTTTTCGCTCAATTGTCGAGTTTATCCCCGTCATCACAAATGGAAATGCAGCATTTAAATCAACTTTGGTGAACACTTGCTACCAATATCATGGCGCTAGGCATACAACGAGTGGGTTATTAAAGCCAGAAAATAAGAGACGGTTAAGAGAACTGCAGAAAAATACAGACATCATGTTATCAAGACCAGATAAGGGTGCAGGCATAGTTCTCCTGAACAGGTCTGACTCTGTAACGAAAATGGAAGCCATTCTGAATGACAAATCGAAATTCGCAAAAATGGCGAAGGAGAATGATAAGGCGCATCAGATAGAAAAATCGTTGTCTAGTATCTTGAGACGACTAAGACAAAGGGATATCATAGATTCGACGACATTCGAACAAATTCGGCCTACGGGAACTACTATTCCGAGATTGTACGGCCTACCCAAATTACATAAAAATGGAGTTCCTCTGAGGCCTATTCTTGACATGTGCAATTCGCCGTACCATGCTGTGGCAAAATGGTTAGCTAGGTTACTGGAACCCGTTAGACAGAAGGTAGCAAAACATGGTCTCAAAGACACACTTGAGCTTATCGATTCCGTGAAAGAACTAAATATGAAGGGACGAAGGATGCTTTCTTTAGACGTCATCGCCCTTTTTACCAACGTTCCGATCACGGAGACAATTGAATATCTCTGTGACTACATCGAGAACAGTGGCTTAGCGACAAGTCTTCCGATAGCAGACTTGAAACAACTATTGTTCTTTTGAACCTACAACGTCCAATTTAAATTCAATAATCAGATTTACCGTCAAAAGGACGGCGTAGCGATGGGATCCCCACTCGGTCCGCTACTAGCTGACATTTTTATGGCAAAGCTGGAACGTGGACCACTCGGGTCGTCAATACAATCGCTCTACCTATACGAGCGTTATGTGGATGAAATCTTCTGTGTACTCAACCCCTCGACGAAAACTAAACAACTGTTGAATATGTTCAAGTCGGCTCACGCAAATGTGAAATTCACAACAGAGATGGAGCTGAACAGTGAAATAGCTTTCTTAGATGTACGACTAAGTCGTCGAGAAGACGGCTCAATTCGGCGATCAGTACACAGGAAAGCCACATGGAATGGGTAATACATCAACTTCCACAGCTTTGTACCTCTTAATGTGAAGAGGAACTTAATTAGATGTCTGAGTGCCAGGACAAAAAGAATATGCACAGAAGATACTCTTGAAGCTGAACTGCAGACGCTCAGAAGAGTATTCACTGAAAATGGTTTCCCAATTAGATTAATCGACAAGATGTTGGAGACAGAACAGGAAGTTCCTAGGAGGGCGACNGGCTGTTTGGGCAACAAAATTTGGGCCCCAGGGATAAAACTTCTAACAACGTCTTGTTTAACTTGAAGTTTGACAAATTGTGAACAAATCGATCAGGGTTCTGCGGAAACTCACTGGATGGTTTTGATCCTTCCAATCGTTTCATCAACAATTGGCGCTTCTGGTTCACCTGTTTTTGTACAATGGATTGAACGTATTCCTCGAAAGATTGTTTTTCCTCCTCACTCAATTGGTCGGGCACATAAGTTGATTTCACAAATGATCGTTCTAATTCTGCGGTGTGATTTCACATGGCATCACGTTCATTAAGAGCTTGTCTTTGAAGTGAAGTTTTGGTAATGTATATCTGGTTTCTTCTTAACAGAGTATGATATTGCTTTGGAAAATTAGATTTAGTTATACAGTCATCCAAGAACTGAATATGAGCTCTAGCCAGTACGGAACTTATTATACTTATTAGGCTCTTTCAGTACAGCCGGGTCCTTGGCTTGTTTCAATTCCTTGAAAATTACCTCTGAGCACATTGAGAAAACAAATTGGCGAACAAGCTCGTTTTCAGTGATTCGTATTCATGCCATCACATCACTATATATAAATATATATATCTAGACAACAAAACAATTAACACAACACATTCTTGTGTATTCAGGTTATGCATGTAACACCACAAATCCCTTCCCCACCCATATTTGTATCTGACTAGTCCAATCCTTTCTATAGTGAAAAAATTTTTTGTCAAGTTATATATATAGTGATGTAATGGCTTGAGTACGAATCACTGAAAACAAGCTTGTTCGCCAACTTGTGTTTTCACAATGAACTCCATTGTTTTGACACGCACATAAAAATAAAGTAGAATAATCGTCTAAGTTGGTCAAAATCTCATTCTTTAATTAGCTTATATCTGGTAGTGACCTAGGTTTCAGGTGACGTGTATATTGACCGAAACCGAAGGTCGTTTTCATTCGAATAATCGATCGAAATGCATAGACGTGACAGTAGCTCGTCAAAATAGCTTTTCTTACTAGCCGGAATGAATTCTTCACCAATGTGGATGTTGGTCGGCATTTTTCTTCTTAATTTTTCATGCACCGTCAATTCATACTACGACCTGACCAGGCGTTACTACTCAAACTTCTATTACAGACTCTCCAGGTCATGCGTCATACACAATACACGTTACCCTGGACGATATGTCGATAGGTATTCAACGGGGTTGGAGCCTTTAGCATCAAATATTCGTATTTTAAGTGTAGAATCAAGAATCGCCCCAGCAGATTTCCGATACCTATCTGTCAAAATATTGGACGATTTGGAGGTCTACATTTTGACTGGTCATGCACATCGAATCAAACTCACAGCACGGAATCTGCGAGCTTTTACTATCGTGGACACAGGTCAAATAGCGTGGAAAAATGATACATGGCAATTTCCTAAATTGCGAGCAATTAATATCATTATATCTAAAATTGGATCGGCCTTCCCCATAATTGTACCCTCATTTGGAGCAAAAGAACTATATTCGCTTCGGTTGACCAGACTGGAACACAGCAAAATTACCTTTATATTCACGGAAACGTTTGCCAGATTAAGAATTCTTGAGTTGACCGGCGTAGGCATGATAACAGCCGATTACTTTTGCTCATTCCTGACCCAACTGAAGGAACTTCGAAGGCTCATGTTAGCTGGTCTCAGCAATACATGCATTCTGGATGCAATTCAAAGCCTAGGAAAATATAAACAACTAAAATATATTCGCCTGTTCAAGCATAGCTTCCCCATGAAACCGGGAACTTTATGTGATAAAATCCCACCAGACGTAGAGGTGAGCCAAATTGTACTCATATTCACCTAAATTGCTGAATCCCTACACAACTGATGTTCGCAATCAAATATGAAATTTTTGTTCTTTGGTATCTCATTTCCCGTGCCATTTCTGAATTATGTCAGAAACATTCGGGTTCGTGTCAAAAATACTCCAAATTGGGTAGGAAAATCCTACTGTTTTACATGACTTCCCAAGAGAAAAATGCTTGCAGATTGCACACCAATGCATACGTAGATGGTGCACGTCGCAGTATGTGCGCACAAATGTGCCCATGTCAGATGAGTCATGTTTCATGCTTATGAAAATGAGATCAGAATAAGTCAGTTGAATGACAATCGGGAATAGTTTCGACATAATTCCGGATGATTTTGACAGTTTCGAAATAATATCGGGAATGGTATGGTTGCCTGGTCGAACGATATTTTGGGACTCAGTCACGAAAACATCTGAACTAATTAAGTTCGCCGTACATTTTCTCCCTTCCGCTGCTACGTGAACAGTTGACCTCCACTTGAATTCTTCCACTAAAAGGGAAAAAAGAAAAAAAGACACGTTGAGGTAGACATGTGTATGTCATATGCAACACGCTCCGTTGAACGAAGTCTACGAAACAGATTACACTGTGATAGAGTGCTCTCTGAACGGCCATTGATGACTGGTTATTTATCCTTTTAGCAGCTGCTGCCAGATGGCCCGTTCTTGGAACCAATCGATAAATTGGGCGTAGTCCATTCCATCAGATCATAAATGTGAATTGCTTATTCAAGGCGATCAGTCTAGTCTAGCGAATTTCATTGATCCAAGGGTCAAAATAGGTCAGTTTAGCTGAACTGTAGATGCTAAATCTGCATGCTGAAGAACTTCAAGCGCATGTTACTAGACTTAGGAGTTTAATCGAGTTTTCTGCACTGCCAGTGCGTAAATGCACTGCACTGAAATAGATTTGAGAGGCATTTACGACAATATTTCTCAGCATCTGTGTTACCTAATCCGTGATGGAGAAACAGAATTAACCTTAAAGGTAATCTGTTAAAGAATGAAAATGTGAAAAAAACGAAAGTTGTCCCTCACTCGCTCCATCACCAGAAAACCTCATTTAAAATAGTCTTCATTTAACATTGATGACAAGATTATTGAGAATCAACGGTATTTGTAACTAACTGAGAAGGAAGCTTTGATCAAGGAAATATGGGCCCATTCATCCAATGCAGAAGTCTGAAAAAGTGTATTTGGTGGTAACCGTGAGACCCAAGATTAAGAATAAGATTTTATATCTAACTTACGAGATATGTTCGATATTAGATTCATGGAACAAGAAACGACTGACGGTTCAGTGTTGTATAAAAGAGAATTGACCATAGAACACCTACTGCCCCTAGGCCAAAGAAGCCTCACTGAAAAATCTAGTCATTTGCGAGTGTAAGAAATGACTGTGGATTTTCCTGCTACTTGGCTGATGGAGTGAGAATGATCTTGAAACCTAGAGCCACTTTTTCTCTTCTTAGTTCTTGGACCGAATGGTCATCCAGTGAATTCCACTTGGTATATTGGATTCACGTAATTCTAATCCACTTATTCTGGTCCGTTGTAGCACCTCCATTTGTCCATCGACAACGGTCCGAGAAATCTCAGCGAGCTAACATGTTTTAAAAAACTGAAAACACTCGTTGTGCAATACCCAACCCAGAACGTCACATACATTGAAGCCAGTGCTCCTACCGTTTTCTTGCAATCGATGGCAACAGTATCCAAAAGCGATGTTTTCAACAATATAAAGCTCACGGGCACTCGTGCAGTCACCTTTGATGCCCTGTCCACAGAAAGCACCAGAATACCACCAGCACCACTAGCCGTAACTTTGCGATTCACAACTAACGGTTTTCGCTTCGTGCCCGGTGTGAATCCGTTTCCGGATCATCGAAATGTGCGTCTATTGGATCTGTCCAATAATCCTATTGATATAATCCCAAACGATGCATTTGATGTACTACCAAAATTGAGTGTGCTGATTCTACAAAAAACAAATTTGACAAGATTTGGCGATGCAACGTTCTGCAATTTGCGATGGCCCAGAGCAATCAATTTGGGATATGAATTGCCAAAAATGACTTCGATCGGTCCTAAGCCCAAGAAAGACCGCCAGCAATGGAACACTCTGAAATGTCTTCTGACGCAACGAAGAGAATCGCATGTTATATACCAGAGTGATGTGTGTAATTGCAAAGAAGTAAGTTTCGAAACTGGTTTCAGTTATCTCAGGTGACATCTTAGTATACGGAATAAAAACTAAATAGGTAGTTTATAAAGACTGCAATCATGAATATTTTCATCTGTTAGACTCATCAAACACCTTTTAATTTCTTCCCACTCAGCTTAATAATCAGTAGTATGATTACGTTTCCCATTTGTAGATCGCACGAGAATACGACAAGCAGTTTGCATAGCATTTTGCCCAAAATCCATGAACAATCATTCATACCTGTTGGACTCTTAATCTGAGGGGAAGCGGAAAGCACGAATTGGAGCAGCTGTCCATTCAAACCGAGTTAAGGCTAAAGAGCTAAGCCTATCACACTATGCACAAATACAGGTTTGAAGTTCAGAATGGCGGTGCTTCGGTACTTCCGAGCACAAGTGCACTTGTGCCGTAGTCTGTTATCGAGACTGATACTGTCTTTCTTTCCAACCTGTTATTTCCATCCGGTCCTAACAGCATCTCGTGCCATATACGGTCTAATCCAAAAACCTATAAAGAATCTTCATTTCAGAATTCCCAGTTCTCACAACCACATAGTAAAACGCTGTCACTGAGGCAGTGTATACATTCACCATGGTGAAACCTCAGACCTGATGACGACCCCACTGATGCTGCGATCTGATGAAAGCAATTTCAGCTCTCCTGGTTTGTGATTTCCTTCAAAATATTGCTTCCAACCGTAACCAGGTTCTTGAAGTATTTAAATCTTTACACTAACTGAATTTGGTCGCTGCACGAGATGATAACACTCAATTGTTTCTCTTAGGTTTCAAAAACGATCTTGTGCTGGGAAGATGCACATTGTAGGCGTGTCTCTGTTTAAATGAAAAGCTTAGAAAAAATCACGAAAATCTTATCGATTTTAAACGCTCTGATTTCAGTGAATGAAACGCATAAAAAGGTTCTAATGAGAACCAATCAGTCCGCACTTCATGATCCGGGACGGTTTACTGCCGCTGTGTTAGATCAACGTGAGTGGTTTAAGGTACACTTGAATAGCAGAGCCGTATATACTGATCGGTGCGTTTTCAGGACGCAGAAATGGGAAGGACGGTCATTTTGGTCGTTAGAAGTGAGTAAGGTAGGGTTCATGCTCATCTAATAGCCGGCCCCGGATAGACAGTGACGGCATGGAAAACGTGCAGTTTTCTCTTCGCTAGCCTAATCCACATAATGTACCAAAAATGCTTTGAAATTTCCAAATGGAACTCATGTTTTCGATTATCACTCAGAAATATTGTGTTATGCCTGGTTTTCGTGTTAGAGCGACCATAGGCTATGAGCACGGAATACTGTTGATATGAGTCTGCAAATGTGGACCACAATAACTGACAATTTTCGGGTGATCCATATCACCCGTTGTGTGATCAATCTAAGTCAAGTGTTGCAAAAGCGGAGGAAGTTGGCATGTCAGCCGATGTCGTCATTGCATGATCGATGTTCGTGCTGATCAGAAAGTGTCCACAGTTGCAACAAACCAGAATGAAGCGATTGCCGTTACCATTGCGATCTGCCGGAACAGTTAATCGGGCTGCGGTGCGCAGACCGTCACGGAAATGGCCGTCCCGACAAGATTTTTTCGATGATTTCCAGAATCTTTGGTTCGGGAAAATAAACCTCTTCTCGAAAGCTGATGGGTGTGCAAGCATCGACGGACCTGGATGAATGAGCTTGTCGCTGTGCTCTATTGTGGTAGGAAAATGGCTTCGGCCGGACGAGATGGTGTTTGTCTCCGGAAATCATGGAAATTAATATCGACCTATAGTTTTATCAATAAGAAAAGAAAAGGGATAAGCACTATTGTTCTGCTCTTGATTACGGTAGCAGGAAGTTCCAATGGCCTGTTTTTCAAAGTCCAAAGGAAATAGATGAAATGGACGGTCAAATTTTTACACATGAACAACCAGTTGGGCTCGTTTACTTGCACTCGGATGACAATGGAATTTTGTCGGAAACTGCAGACGATCTACTGAATTTTTCGATGGTTCTCCACGCGTCGTAAAATCAGTTGTAAGTGCTTCGGATGGGAACTCCGCGAAGACAGTTAATGTGCACGAGGAACATGGCAATGGAAATCCCCAAACTGCAACCAGCGAATGCAGTGCGGACGAAGTGACTGAAAAACCCACTCAACTTCCGCAGTATGCAACAATTAGTTCAAGAGTATGGCATGAGTGGTATTTCCTTCGATCAGGTTTTGAAGAAGCGCAGTAGCAGACCGTCTGTCGAGGTTTTGGCTCATGAACTGGAGTGCGCTGACTTCATCGTGGGAAACTTATTTCACCTTTGGCTTCTAACTGAAAGCGACTGTAGTACTTGGACCTTAAATAAGTATAGGGAATTTGGTCAACCACAGTACCGAACGAATACAGATTGCCAGTAGGTACTGAATTGGCTCCAACCCAAGCTACACAAATTAAAACGACGAGAGGATCAAAACGGAAGGTTGCATCTACAACTCATGGGTTTACGTACAAAGTTGGAAATATCCGGTTGGTGGAATACATTCCATCCTACCGCCGTCGCCACCGTCCTCGTTGGTTTCTCGTCTGCGCAGGCCATCTCGAAGCTGTCCCGGACTGCCTCACGTGACTTGCATCTAGACTCAGCAAAGGAACACGGTTCATTCTCATGGATTGACTGGATGACACTGCTTATGAGCTGCCATCCAGCCCCAACGACACACTAGAGGGTAGCTAGAACACGACAAAAAGCGGAAATTCTGGGTTCACGAATAGTTGGACAGTTCATTTTTCAGAAACATGCCACGGATTATTGATATACGTAAGGAGTGCATCGAAAAATCAAAGTTCCATGCATTGATTTTTTATTGTGATTGGTGTAATGTTAATAACGCAGCGTTGTTGGTAAATGCAACGCGCCGACGTTTCGACTACCGTGGGTAGTCGTTCTCAAGGCAATTTTTTGGTCGTAAAACTTGCCTTGAGAAAGACTACCCACGGTAGTCGAAACGTCGGCGCATTGCATTTACCAACAACGCTGTGTTAGTAACATTGTATCATTCACAATAATATACGTACTTTGCATAACAGTTGGCAGGATTATCTTGCAAACAGCTTCCATAAGAAGTTGTTTCATTGTTACATTCGTGGTGAGTGCATGTAGGGTTTTGATTTCAACACGATGGCATTGCATCGCATCAAAAAAGAATGATACGGGAACACCTGGATGAAATATTTCTCGAGAAATGGATCAGCCGCAGAAGCGTGCACGAATGTTCATCATGCTTACTAGGTATCACCCTACTTGGTTTTTATTTGTGGTGGTATTTGAATTATCAAATATACCCCTAAAGGGCTACAATGAATAGAACAACTGGAAATGGCGATTTCAAAAAATGTCCCATCATACGGCAAAGCGTTTTGATCCGAGCAGGAGAATGGTATCTGAAGCAAATGCTTCTGTATGAACATAATTCTGTACAAAATTGTAAACACTAAGTGTGAGAGTAAAATCTTCCAACTTACAAGTCTTTGGGGATGTCCGTATTTATGTTTGTTATGAAGTGAAAAAGTAGAGAAGACATCTGTTTTGCTATCATCTCGTAATTCTTCGGCTGATTCTTAATCCGGTCAGGCTATCAACCGGTGAGTATTTTCTGTGTTCATCAAGATACCGTAGGAAAATAACCCCAAGGCATCTAATAGCACATATTTCTTCCTAAAAGCATATGTTGATTGTGAATCGAGAACTTATTCTAGACGGCTTCAGATTCTTAAGAAATTACATCCGATTGGTACAGTATATTGGCAAACCCCATTTAGTTTATTCACTAGGTAGGCAGTTGTAGTCTCATCGAATAGCTGTGTCAATTATTGGGAAAAATCAATGGAATTACATTATATCCGTACACAAACATATGCACACAACGATGGACACACAACGTGTGCAATATTTGAATTGTGGCGAATATGACTGTACATTTGACATCGTCACGCTTGAAGACAATCAGTGTCCTTGATATATATTACCTTATTCACCCTGGTTCGTTTTATAGTGGGCTTACATTTTTTTTGGAGGGGCTGTCTAACTTTGACAGTTAGACCATGATGGTTTAACACACTTGTTTACAGTCGGCATTCGAATACCGGGCACTGTGATCCACATGCTTTCGCGAGTCTGTGGCAACCGGCAGATGCATTGCTGAACACTGCTACGTTGAGCGAAGCGTCTACGAAGTTGGACACCCATTCTAGAAGCTAAACACTCACAAACATACGCATACATGGATACAATTAATGGTTAATTTGCGTACAATTGGAAATACTGTTACATTTGGCTATTTATCTGTCACATAAAATCGCCAACAAGGTCGAAGGGGAAATTGCCCCATGTATGATACTCTTCAGAAGTTAGTAGCTTCAGATGAGGTAACAAACATGACTAGATATGTGTGGCAGCCCACAGTATTCGTTCTACGAAAGATATGCCAAGGCTCATGGTAAAACGAAATTTATTAAATATTCACGCGATATTTGAATTTTTCATTTTCCAAGCTCCACTATCCTTTGGGCCAACCACAGAATTCAGGGTTGTTATTTAGTGGGTTCTCCCCCAGATTTCCGATTTCAAGTCATTGGAGTAGTACGGAAATACGAGCAAGTGGCAAGGCAGTCGCTTTCGCTAACCATCGTTCGACTTACACGGCCGCATATTTAGTGTATTCGTGAATATTGCTGTCAGTGAGCTTGCAAGATTGTTATTCATTAAACTTTTGGCACATAGGAAGGAATGGGGAAAATTTTGAAAGAATCGACACGGAAAAATTCATTACGAGCCGGGGACAGGTGAACCCGGCTAAAATGCAATTACATCCAGTAGACGTTATCCAACAATTCATCGCTTAAAAGATCAAATCCCAACTTACCATTGAAAACAAAAGTATTGGATATCTGCAACACCGCCGTTCGGAACCACCAACGATGTCTGTCCGATCTGCCTGAATCACAACGTGGACCCGAGACAAATGATTAAGACTCGAACATCATCGGGTATCAGACTATACTCACCGGCTGTTAGTGAATGAATTGACATAGGGATAAAACAACCTTAAAGTGCTTTTGTTTCGCTTGTTCCAGTCGGTAACATGGCACCGCTGTGAGCGCATCTAATCGTAAAGCAAAAGTGGACAAAACTGTGAACTGTGAAATACTTTGAAGGTCGTGTAATTTCTGAAGTGGTTTTCATTGCATGTTCGTTCTGTTTTTCTCTCAGAGCATGGAAGTTTTGACCACTTTTCATTTAGCTCACTTTCTGACCAGATTAGTTGAGGAAGTGAACACTACTTAGATGGAAATCTAAATTGAGATTCTAGTTACACAGACAACTCTGAACAAGTGTGAAACACCTCAGACTAATTCAAACGGACAGTGAAGCGAATCTCACTTCTTTAAATACAATGCCTGTCGTCTGCAAATACTGATACGAAAGGTTATTGGCTTACTATATCATGTCCCATACTATTTCGGAAATATGTCAAAATCATCCGGAATTATGTCAAAACTACTTTCGAATGCCACTCGAATGACTTATTGAGACCGCGTTTGCATAGGCATAGGCATACTAAGTTTGTGTACTTTTAGCGCTCCTCTAGCAGAAGTTTTTCAATTCCATTTGGTCTGAAACGTTTCTGCCAGGCTTCAACGTTGTAACGATGTAACAACGGGGTACGTAACTGTGAGCTGATTGCTGTCGTGTGTTTCGTCTATCTGGAACTTGTTCATCGGTATCTTATTCATTTTGAAATTTAAAGTATCTCTGATCCTTATCACCCCAACGAAGACTTTGTCGGGTTTGAGGAATTTTGTCACATTAACTTGCCTTAATTTCTTTATTTCGTGGTAGGGTTCTGACGTCAGACAATAACGCTGTCGCGGTGGTGCGCCCAAACGAGAGATATCCATTAGTTTTCCCCGGAAGTTGCTGTGCCATCCTTCAGCTGGTCGTTAAAATGTACGGAATGACATTTTTTGTAGTTGGTCTATCTTCTTCGGTGGAAGCGAAAGAATGAGTTTTGATTGGCTGAATGAAGCCGTGGTAAGGTTGTGTAGTTGTTCCTTCCTAGGCATCCGCATGATACGAAACTGGCTTGTAATCAAACCAGGGATTCTGTTTTGGTCGCCTTGGGGATTGTCCATGAGAAGTCCGCGTACCTAATGACCACAAAAGCCAAGTCAGATTTGAAGGCCCCTTCATCCCATGACGATATTCACTGCATTGCGGTTCTCCAGGCAATCAAATGGGGACTTAGAATATTCTAACGTCAGAGCTAGCGTTTTCTGGTTGGATGACATCAGTGGCATTTGCCTCCGAGATAGATGAGACAGAAGTTGTTCTATTATGGTCTTTGAGTGACCAAACCCAAGTGCAAAGTACTCACAGTAACACAGCGTTGTTGGTAGATGTAATGCGCCAACGTTTCGACTACCGTGGGTAGTCTTTCTCAAGGCAAGTTTTACAATCATCTACCAACAACGCTGTGTTATTAATATTATATCATTCACAATAAAAACCAATACATGGCGCATCGATTTTTCGATACACTCCTTACGTCGTTTGGTCCGGATACTCACAGTAACATTTGATATTGCGTCATGGTAACAGAAATTCGCTTTGGAATCCTCAAAACCGCGAATATGACCGCAATAAAGGTTTACCTATATGAGGGCGTAAAGATGAATGTAAATTCCATATTGGGGTGGGGAAATCATTACGGAACTTTTACGATGTTCGAGTGCTAATATTTCAACAACCTTCTACGTCTTTTGTAACAGAAAATTGGTGTTACATTTCACAAAGTGAGGCTTGCTTCAGCATCCATTTGAAGTATTTAGATTTCCAATTAGACTACGTCCATTTTTTCGACTAGTCAAATGGTTAAAAATTTCACATTATAGGTCAAACGGGAACGAAGATAAGTGAAAACTACTTGGAACGTTTAATAATCCTAAAANGAATTATGTCAGAAACATTCGGGTTCGTGTCAAAAATACTCCAAATTGGGTAGGAAAATCCTACTGTTTTACATGACTTCCCAAGAGAAAAATGCTTGCAGATTGCACACCAATGCATACGTAGATGGTGCACGTCGCAGTATGTGCGCACAAATGTGCCCATGTCAGATGAGTCATGTTTCATGCTTATGAAAATGAGATCAGAATAAGTCAGTTGAATGACAATCGGGAATAGTTTCGACATAATTCCGGATGATTCTGACATGGTTTCAAAGTAATATGTGAAGCCGCATAATTGCCTTGGATTTCAGATATTTTGCAGTCACCTGGGTTCATGCTAAGGTACGAAGAAGAGATGAAAACACTTCAGCTGGCTGCTGTTTGCACGTACAGAAACCCCTAACCGAAATGCACACAAATGGCTGTTAACTGAGATCCACCAAAACAGTGCGCGCTTGGCTCGCATGGTTAGAACAATCCAGGCGCCATCATAACCACGAGCACTGGGACGCGGATCACCTGACTCTTGCAGAGTGAAGTGAATGGTAAATGTTGCAGCTGAACTATGAACAGTAATCACAAAACTGGGGTCCTGAATGTAGGTTTTGAATATGTAAAGTACACGCTCGGATCCTGAACATTTCTTCTGTCGTAAAACGCTTTGAAAGCTTTGCCTGGAGCTCTTGCCAGAGATTATCACTCAGAAACAACTGTTGAGCACAAGTGGTTCTCGTCTTGTCGCGACCATAGACTAGACACTAACAAAGAGTACATCGGAACGAAACATGACCTGAGTCCACAACCGTGGACCAGAATGGTCGACCACCACTGACTAATCCACATCAGAGATGTTCAATGGCATTTTGATCAAAATGAGTCCAATCCTGTGAGAGCGAACGAACGTCCCAGACGAGCCAACATCACTTTTCAGGGCATACGTTCGTGTTAGTTAGAAAGGGTCTGTGTGTGATGACGGTGCTTAGAATATCAATATGGATTTTTATGGATAGCAATAACACAGGGATAAGGACCGCCAGTAAATACTGGAATGAGTTCCACCGGAAATACACACTTGAAGACAACCAGAACACCACGACAGCTGAAAGACATGTTTGTTCAAGTATGTTTGCAGGCCATAGCCCAAATCTACCGAGCCGCAATCATTTACGGTATCTCGCGTAGTCTCTATATAACGGGGACACAGGTCAGTGACTACTTAGAAAAGAATGCTAGAGGCATTTGGGCAAGCAATACTTCGCAGCTGTCCAAAATGAGTTTTCTACTGGAACCATAAACGGAACCCTTGACTCAAAAATCTAATCTGCAAGAGAGAGCGATATTATCCTAACACAAAAGCTCTGAACACCAGCCAACTTATTACTGTCTATCCGATATGTATATATGTATATATAAAGCATGACCGCCATGGCCTAGTCAGCCCAAATTTCACACTTTGATGTGACTCGAAACAGCTCAAGGGCTACTAACCAGAAGTGTATTTGTGCATAGAAAACTCTTCTGCGGACCAAATGAATTGAGCTTTGCCATTCCCATTAGATGCCACCCGATCCTTCGCTTCCTGAGTTGCTGTAGGTGGAATTCATTTTCACATTGAAAGATGTAATCACAATAAATTTAAGCAGACCCAAACAGTTTAACACTTTTATCGTTGGTTGCGGGTTGGGTGCGCAAAACTTCGCGGTAGAATTTCGTCTCCGATGCACTGTTGCGTACATCATGGCCCACATCGTCTCCGAAACATCATCAGTGTACGTACAATCACACGTGGCTAAAAACACCCCAGCTTCGAGCGGTTTGAACAGAAAAGCTTATTGTGCTTGGCCACAATTTCACAAATAGTAGGAAATAGACACCCATAAGGAACCAGCGGTCTAACGGGGAAAAAAGATTATCCCCCTCGCCGGTTAGCATCCCGTTAGTCATTTCAGCAAATCTCAAAATACCAAAACCAAAAACCGAGGGAGATGCATTTGGAGATCAATGTAACGCCGACATAGGTCATTCTTCCATGTATTTCCATGGAACTAATCTGTCAAGCCAAGTAGATAATCGTATCTTCTTGCTGGAAGCACATCTTTCGATTTGTTGAGTTCACTAATTGAATCAGCTGATTAGCCGGTGCAGAAAACAACAGTATGCACGCCGTTTCACTAACTGCACAGCATTGTGCAGTCAAAACCAACGAAGAATTTTGCGCCTGTGGCTATGATGGATTGCTTTCGTAACATAAGGACGGATTCTTTCTGTTCACCCCACCGTAAAGGTACCTGACAGCTCAGTTAGATTGTATTATATCTTCGGCCAACCCAGAACCTTTGGCGCTGTTTTAAGGACAAACTAATATATATCAAACGGAAGATGTAATAACACGTGGCGCCCGAGTGAGCAACTACGGAAAAGTTGTCAAGCTAATTTTCTCATTTGGATTTGGGGATTTAAGGACAGAATTATCATGACTTTATTTCATAGCTCTTCTCCAGTAAGTCGCCAATTCTCGTGGTTGATTATTGTATTCTTGATGGAATTAGCTAGAAAAAAGTGCTTGTTGCATTGTACTGCAGTTATAGCAAATGAGGTGGATTTAGCAGATTCGGACTCGGTAATTTATTTCATGTCCCGAAAACTCAGACCGGATGCTTTCAATGGGATCGAATCTGGCAGGTTGTTGGTTTTTCTTACAACAGACCGAATCATCTCGAACCACCCGTTCCCGTATGCACGATTTGCTGGGCGATTGAAACTTGAGCTGCAGCTGAGTTTGACCATTTAACTTCAGTGTTGCAAAGTCAAAATGGACCGCAGTTAAATTATCCTCACTCCTCGGTACATTACATGTCTCGTAAAACACCTGACAATTAGAGTAACATTTTGGTCAAATCAGAAATATCAAAAATCATCCTGTATGTAATCTGAAAAATTATTATGGCAAGCTAATAATGCACAGCGTCGAATATTGGCCGGGTTGAACGCTACTGGGGTACACATTTGGGGTGCGTCCGGGTGTCTGCATAAGTCACTGAGCGGGTAACCCATAAGAATCCGTGGGACTGTTTTTTGTCATCAGGGTATCAGTCACTCGGGCACCCGTCCGTGGTCATTGATCTACGTCGAAAAATCTGAATAGTTTGCTTCAGTCAGTTTCGTGAACAGGATTCATCGAAAAATTATTCTTACTTCGAAGCGCTCGTTGGTCACCTGATTCATCAATTTAAACAATACTTTTTCTCTAAAAATGTTTTCCAATAGAAAACTTCAAGTCTTTATTGGATGTGACATTGTTTGTGGGGATAATCTCCACTTCCAGTTGTTTAGATGTATTTTAAAGGTTCCAGAAGTTTTTTATTGTGAATGATATAATATTAATAACACAGCGTTGTTGGTAGATGTAATGCGCCAACGTTTCGACTACCGTGGGTAGTCTTTCTCAAGGCAAGTTTTACAATTGTAAAACTTGCCTTGAGAAAGACTACCCACGGTAGTCGAAACGTTGGCGCATTACATCTACCAACAACGCTGTGTTATTAATATTATATCATTCACAATAAAAAACTTCTGGAACCTTTAAAATACATCTAAACAACTGGAAGTGGAGATTATCCCCACAAACAATGT
>LUCM01009273.1:33381-58122 GCA_008360955.1 Fasciolopsis buskii
CGTGCAAAATAGACGCATAAATTCTAGGTCAGTGTTGTCAAGCTGAAAGCCAATGGCAACTCTATAAACAGAGAAGAATTCCAACACCTGCGCACATGCACTGAAGATGCCCCCTCTACTGGTGATAAAGTGTTTGTGATATAAATGCTAAGCTCGGCTAAGGGAACCTATGAATATATATATATCTATGTATATCAAAATAATTTACACTGACAGTCTGATGGAGTTTTCGTAGCCATCCACTCTAATTTATCATACCTTTGTATTCAGCCATTGCAAATCATCACTGACTAAGCGTTGACACTAGAGGCTCAGTTGGCGTACATTGCCTTCTAGTCTTTCTGCCGTTGACGGAGACCAGAAATCATCATTAGATCCTTGTACGCTAAATCCTCGACGGTGCTATACGGTGTACCTTTTGCCACTGAGCGCCCAACATGTTTGATCCCATCGGAAGGGCTTATGATCAGAACAATTACCGGCCTCCAGCGGATAACGTAATCTCAGATTCTTCTCCTGTTTTGCGGGTTAGGTCGTTTGTTCGAAAGCTCTGGGTAGGATCCCCCAGTTCAACCCTCTACTTCTGTTTGGGCAGCCGGGTGGTACCGATCCCAGTGAGGAATTAACGATTTCGATGGCTTGCCAGTGACGTAGACATGGGAGATATTACCTGTGGTGAATCGTGTACATAGTTTTCTCTTCTTCTTCCATGTCAATCGTTTTTGCTCTTCTCCATGGTTTCAGTAGTACAGAGTCTAAACCCAGAATAGTGTTATACATATATATGTATACATATGTGGATCCAAACATCACAATAAACGTTATAACTCATTGTACGTCTTCTGACTTCTAATATATATATATATATATATATATATATATATATATGCATATATAGACGCAGTAAGTAGTATTTGGATGAGTGAACAAAACTTGCCTGGGAGCATACGACTGGTTTCGCGGTTATTGTCGTCAGTCAGGTATGCGTACCCGGTGCTCTGTTGTCCAAACATCCACATTCTTGTACAATTTGAATTGATATTTCTCAACAGAATCGAATCTGTAGCATCAGGAATGTGCATGGGAGCTTTTCCACGCACACTCCTGATGCTATATATATACATATATATGCGTATAAACAGTGCTACAACCGTATAGTAGTTGCACGGTTTATTGTTGGTGAACTCAGTGTGACATCGTGCGAAATTAAACATAGTTATATGCTTAAATGAACACTTGTACCTAACGAGTTCAGAGAGACTGCTGATCGCTCAATCACATTTCATTTGGAGAAGCAAAAGCAAGTGTACGGGCAATAAATAGCTTTTTTTTAGGTACCTATACTCTAAGTCAACACACTCTCCAGTCGCGTGTTCGTAATGATAAGATTGTGTCACATTTTGTGTACTAGTGGTGTGTTCGAGATGTTCAACTGAGCTTACCAACTATAATGCCCCTTATGTTAACTTATGCAGTAACCGATCACGTGAGCTCTGGAATACGCTAGCTCAAGGTAAAAAAAAGCTGTTTATATGAAGGGTAGGAAAATGGGATACTAAGTAAAGTGACTTGTTCCTATTAGCCTTTGATTCACTTCATCAGGCGCATTGTTACCTTTTCATTTTTTTTATTTTGGGCGTTGACCTGTTAACTTTAATTCACCTCTAACCATGCCAGAAGTAGTTAGATTAGTGCCAATTTCTTCCGTTAGATGCTAGTTTATAACTCTTTATTTCATCATTTCCAGGAAACTTCGGAAACTAATAATACAAGACCAATTGACGTATATACAGAAGAGATTGTTCATCATTTGTCCACGACATGCAAGACAATGGTGCAAAAAAGTAATCGTTCCCTGTTTGGAAGCCGACCTGTTTCAGAATAGGGCACCGAAGCTTCGTCAGATCCGTACGGATCAACCGACCAAGGAGCAAGGCAGACAAATTAGTAAAACGAGACAGAACACTAACTCTTCAGATAGTGAGGATAAACCAGTAAATACGAGTAACGTGAAAAAAATGGATGGAATAGTTGCCAGTTCAAGTCGAATAACCACACCATCAGCAGCATCAGTCAGAAATGCTACTCCCAAAGGTCCCTGGGCCTGGCATCCGCGTTACCGTTGTCGCATGGCCCCACCAGCACGTCATCGACTGGGGCAAATGATGACATCTTGGCAAGTTGTCATAATATTTCCAAGCGCAAGCTTGTTCAGTGAGCCTGCATGTCGTGCTCAAATTCGGCTTGCGTTTCATCTGTACAGACTGAATCGAATTCCTCCGCCAACACTAATCGTTTGGCCGATTACAAGGGCTGGATCGGCAGTGCCAAAGAATTTTCGATTATTCAATCGAAGCAAGAATCGGCTGGATGAGGACAAGTACTTCGTCGCTCCCAAGTTTGACTCAATACGAAATGATCCGGAAGACATTGCAGAAACAGCAACAATCAAAGCAAAAGTTCCATCTCGAGAGGAAGCAATTGAAATTTTGCAATATTTTGCCACACTCACCAGCCCTTGCGTGCACTGGTCAAATATGAAGACGGTTCGCGAAAATTTGGAACCACTGGTCTGGCGGATGAACAAAGCTTCGCAAATACCAGCGTATTAGTTGGATCGTGAAAAAGAAACAAGGTAGCAGGTCCCTGCTCTTGAGTGACCCTAGAATATTTAATTAGATAAACATTACACCGAGTGAAGCACAATTCCTGAAATGGAACAGTAACGAGTTAGCTTAATCTAACAGCTCCCCTCAAATGCTCTTTCTTGCATTTGTTAACCATGTACACGGATCCGGATTGATCCAATCTGTTATCTATCCATGAGCCGTATTTGTACCTCACTAGCTGAATTTTCTACATCGGACCCTGTTGGACTGCATTTTCGAGACTCTGAGATCAGTAAGAGAAAATGTCCGTATTCCATTAGAAAACAACTGGCATGAAAACCTTGCATAAGATGGTATCCAGCTATTTCACAATAGATGATTAAAAATTGCAAGAAGAAAGGCATTGTTGCAAGCGGTGATAAAAGTAGTACCATTCACTTCACCCAATGGATCAGAAATGAATATCATTATATGCTTTATTTGTCGAAGAGTCAACTAGGAAATCGCAAGTTGAGCAGTTCTTCCATTCCTTTCTTTGTTTGATAGTCACAAATGACTTCAAGGACTACGGTGCATAGGTTGTCAGTTGAAATTTCTGAAAATGAATAGCGAATGAGTGAGTGGAGAAATACCTCCAAACAAAACAATACCCGGTATCGGTACCTGATGAGCAGTACTAAACGTCTAACTAGTTGTGCACTACCAGAGACCACTTTTCTTCGCTATCACATGTGTTGCACACGTTCAATAACGTTAATACCATAGATAATAATGTTAATGAGTTCATTTATAATAATGTGTTACTCGAGGGTCGCTTGTCCGACATAAAGTGTAAAAGGGCAGAAAAATAAGTGCTAGTCAAAGCCCAGTAAATGTGCTCATAAGTATCAACAATTCCATCAGTAAACTAATACGGCAGTCTACAAGTTACACTTTGGGATAATAATAAAATTTACTGAGACTACCGTTGGCCGCAAAATCATTCACACTACTTGCGGACCACGTATGCTTCATAACGCAGTCTTAGTTGAAAACACGCCGTTGTTCAATTCTGGCGAAGTTGGCTGTTGGCAGTGCCTAAACCCGGTGGGCAAACCGCGATGGTATTTGTGATCCCTTATTAGACTTTGCATCCTCCTGCACTGCTTCAGTCCTTATAAGACTTTGATATATATATATATATATATATATATATATATATATATATATATATATATATATATATATATAGGAAAGTGTAATAAGATCTCTCCGGAAAGCATGATTTACACAGACATGAAATTCTTTATTGAACAATGATTATCACTTTGCACATTGAGTGTGCTTTCGATCGCGAAGTAGGCATGCCAGTCTACTTTCTGATTCAACTCTCGGTTTCTTTTCTTACTCTGAAAATGCAACATACTCCCATGGTGATGATGGAAGTAAGCTAGCCACCTTACTCTGTACTCATACTTTCTGATACTTTTCGGCTACTCCGTCATAAACAACAGGAAGGCAGGAAAAACCCACGAAACCAAAACAGTTTGCCGCGCAGGTCGAAAGATCTCGCACTACTGAATTCATCGTGCAAGATGTGAAAATGCTTATCCCAAACCCTGTGCGTGACCATCAGGTCTTAAACACTTGCCGAATTCCCCAAAATTGACATAATTTTGGATGTTTCATGCAAGGACTGCTAATGTCATCGCGGTAGGTGTCGTGCAAGTTAATTCTGTTTCTTTCTTAACCTTGGCCAAAACACGACAGAACACATTATCCCGCGCTCTGGTTTCGATCATATTCGGGTCCTCCTCAGATCACTCATCATCTCCCAGTATGACTGGTATTATGCTTCCATTCTAGATGGTACTAACTGGGATTACAAATCTCACACAGGATAGAAAATATCATCTGGTTATTTTCTTTAAACTCCCCCTGTAACCAGATTCACTGATAGATTGTGAAAAAATCATCGCCAAAATCGCCTTGTTCCAACATCAGGCTGAAGTGCATTGGGTACATATTTTTGACTATTTTTTAAATTAAGTCATACTTGACGAATCCAAATCTCCACACGTGTTGGGCAAGAATAATGAAAGGAAGAAGGACACTGGAAGACTTAGAACCATCTCATAAAGAGGTAATTTCTTCGACTAATTCACGTGTTTTAAAAGGATTAGTAACAACGTACGCAAATTCAATCGGTTCAGTTACCGGGTAGCGCATATGAAAGACTTCATTGGATACGACAGAAAAATCAAACCTAGACATAATTACACTTAAGGCAAACAGCTGTACGATTTCCGCATTACTTCGGAACTATGCCAGAATAATTGACAATCACGTAAAAACTATTAGCAGATGCAATTCACTTGACTTAATATTATCTACCTTGAATAGATCTGAATCGTGATCTGTCTGACACTTTTTTATACCTACTGTAAGTTGCACCAACTATCTATGCACTATTCTGCAATGTGCAAGATGAAATTTTGCGAAGTCTTGTGAAAAATGAATGAATGTTCTCGCCCGCATTAGACTATTTTTGACCCAGATTCGAATAACTTGCATAAATCCGATATAACGAGGAACACTGTGCAGACTCCCTGTGTTTGGATACGGAACTCAAAATCATTCACTTTAGTCGACTTGCAGCCACTACTGGTACTAGGTTGAATGTTTCCGCGGTAAACCAACCAGAACTAACCAGATTTTGAGCGTTTGCATAAAGTCTGTAAATGCTGTGCAGGAAACCTGTTCCGAAACTTGACGCTTTGATAGTTTCCAGTTTGGAGTTTAATTATTCGAGGTGAAAAATGCGCACAAGTAAATCGCGCAAACAGGATTCCTCATATTTGCAAACAATTGTCGCTGACCCATATGACTGAACCCTTGAAAGTATACTTGAGGTTTTATTCACGTCAGAAGTGCTGAAGCTAATGGATCCAAACAGGCACTTTCAAGCGATCCCCGGTGTTAGTTTTCGGTCCCATAGGACAAGCAAACAGTGGCGTCTGGGACACTGGTGATCAGATATCAAACGTCGTTAATATGGTGCACCCAAATCGCTCTTGGGATACATGAAAATGTCTTGCCATTGGGTATGTTATCTACGTAGGTAGGTCTGAACTTAATAAGTCTCTTCTCCTCTGACTCATAACATCAGATTTCATTGTCTCCTGAACACCTTACAATTTTGTTTTCTCCCTGAGAAACACAAATTCGTCAGTTCTGCCTTCCAGAGTGCTGTAATGTGCGGCACATTTCGGCTCCAAACTATCATAAAGAAATCTGGTACCCAAAAGACTCGTAAGCTGTGTGCCGCAGAGACGTTTCTAAGGTCAAAACACATATGGCAACGATCATTCCAAAATAAAAAACCGTTCTATCATCCTGTTTCTCTTAAATTTGCTTTTGGCTCCTAGTACACGAGTATTTCAGAAGTGCACCCGCCAAATTCGTCCGTGCAATCAATTTGGTAGTCTCTTAAAAGCCGTTCTGTTTTACCCAATTTCCCAAACAACCTCCGAAATACTCCACTAATATGCTTCTCATATCGTGAACATTATGAAAATTAATGTTTCCGTCTTCGGCTGTTATAAATATATTAGTGTTTGAGAATAGGACCAAACGTACTAATTCGTCCACATTGGGTAAGAGCACGGTAACAACAGTACCATCTGAATCAGCCTATAAATTTTCAAGATGTCGGCAATGAACAGAACCTCTAGGCAACATGTGGTTTCATCTTATGCATGGGCATGGATTGACTGACGTGCTCGATAATTAAACGCATGAAATAAGAAAATGAAAAGTCAGATTTACTGGACAATCCTATGGATCCGCAAATTGCAAATTTGCTTACTTCTGTGTGAATGGTTAGAAGTAGTCTGTCTTTATGCAATGATAGACGCCATCGGCCAGTGTGCTCCCACAGTTCCAATTTCTTGTGGTTATCCCCAGTCGCTGTGGCATGCACCGGCTAGTAGTTACTAAACTAAGTTAGTTCTCCTAGCCGACCCCCGTCTATAACTTCACTGAAACTCAGCTCCTGGAAGAGAATAAATCCAATCTGCCCTAGGCGGGAATAAGTGACTGGTCTTCCTTTAGTAATCAAAACATACATTTTCAAGGACTATTCACGCCTAATGTTCTTCGAATTAACTTTCGATCGCCTTATCGTCGTAATAATAACAATAGTAATACCAACAGTAATGATGCCTTTAATCTTTAGAGGCTTCAAGAAGGCACTGAGAGTAAGGTGATACTGATAGTACGGAAGATTCGCTTACGCAACGAACATTCAGCAGTTGGTGTCAAAAACCGAAATCGAACTTCCAGCCTTCCGCTTGCAAGAAGGATGCTCCTTCACAGTACCTTAGTGTCCTAGCATCATCCCCACAAGTTGAATGTTCTCGGTTCTATTTCCGTTCACAGCGTCGATTTTCGAGTGTGTATTAAGTAAGTACAGTTTCCTCTCTAGACATTTTTTACATACTTATTGTTTATTTCATAATAGAGACAAGGTATGTTGGTAGAGTGTATAGATCAGTTATCGACTGCTGGATGGAAGTATTAATGAAGGTGGTATGAATCAAACCCGGAGACTTTGAGTCTGAATAACAAGATGCCGGTAGCTTGATTCTTGTTATGTCCCCATAGTGTTTCTGCCATGCGCTGTCGATGATCAGAAACTTTATCCAAGTTAACTACACTTTACTGTCAACACTGAATTGCTTATTTTCTTTCAGATTCGTTCCAAAGTTGGACGAATTCCTGTCGCCTGACAGTGATAGCAGTCAGTTCATAACAAATTAGCTTACATTCATTACTTTCATAGCTATTTTGTCTTTCTTCACTCATCTTCCAATCCTGTTCTGATTATTGTTACTCAACGCGGAAAGTGCTCCATTTGGTTACGTTTTTATACCGGCAGAAACGATCTCATCGTTTGTTGAATAAAGAGAATCTTTAAAAACGGGGGTAATTTCCTGTATTGCTGAAATCACGAAAGAAAAGCAACTGTACAACAATCAACAGATTTTACTTCCTGAATTTGCATGACTCCCATCTGTTTTATTTTATTCCTATTCCTGCTTCGGAAAATTACAAAGTGAAGACTGCGTGTGACATCTTAACTCTTCACACCACGCACCTTGATGTCGGTATGTTTAATCCGTCCAAGCAGATTGCAACATCTGTGCGCTTTTAGAGCCAGCTTAGGCCGTTCCATGGTTTGACTTCAAAGACCCTATTCTCACGACTGCTTCCAGTTTAGCGTAAGAATTTCCCTCTGTTTTAGTTACCGAAGCGGTTTTTCAATTATTGTGAGTTACTGTTGACGCCAGCTATCAATTAAGTGACATTCCCATTCATTTTTTCCTTGAAAATTCATCTGCGACTTTCTGGGGAACTTGACATTTTGGACTCTGGTCTTGCTGGCAAGCCTATGTCTCTCAATGAGAGAGAAGCGGCTACACCGCTTGAGTGGATCATAAGCTCAGCCGGCTACGAACAGTGACAGTTAATGGAATAAACGGAATAAACGGTGGCCGCTCGGATAGGCGCAGTTTGCTTGCGGTCTGAACATGTGACCACACCGTTTGCAGCCCCGATGCAATCAAGGATGCAGCAAAGCGGGGTGGCATCGTGTTTGTGGCACCAAATATGAACGTTGGAGTAAGTTTGCTGTCCTCTAAAGATGAGCATCTGGTAGGCCCTTTTAGTCCTGACTAGTGTCTTCCAGAAAACGGAGATCGGTTGCTTGCCCCATACTCTGGCAACTCCCTATTCCTAACTAGTATGAGCTTCGGGTGTTCCGATAGCCGGTGTGATGCTTGGCTTCTCTCCTCTTCGAGTCAGTAATGGACCCAGAACGACAGCATCTCAATTAAGGGCAAATAGTGATGGGATTTCTGGCTTCGGTTAGTATCTCGGCATTGCTGTTTTGGGCCCAATTGATTAGGATTGTATGCAGTTGGGGACGATTAGATATGCTTCGGACCCGAATTCAGTGGTCCTAATACTGTGGGGCTTGTCCATCGAAAGTATGCCTTGTAAAACACCAAAAACAGGACCAAACTTGTAAAATGAATCCGGTGGAAATAGTATAAACAAAACGTTAATTTGTCTTTCATTATTTTCCTCTCGTGAATTCATTTTTTCCATAACCCAATTTAAAGTTTATTGTGTTGACACTGCTTGTTCTCAATCCGCTGTAATATACATAGGAACAAATAGACAGGTCAACTGGTTTCAGTACTAAGAAAACCACGCTCGCCACCACTGTCTGATAGTGCGTTGATACCAGATTTATGCATAAGAATCATAGCAAGTTAAAATAGAGCAAAATCTAAAAATAAACTTTCGGTGAGTGTAAAAATTTCCTATTGCGAACTGTCAGCCCTATCCATTCCATTTAGAACGTGCACAAGTGTATCGTTCAGCTAATACACAAACTGAGCACTGGAAATTAAACTCACCATCTTGATCTGCGTACCCCCGCGAAACTGTCAGCGCGTACTTTCATGACGGACAGTTTTCCACGAGCCTTTATGAACTCCTAAATTATGGATCCATTCGTCTTGTTTTTGAAGTTTGTTTCCTTAGAGTGCCTAATCCGCTCCTATACTGTCCTAATGGATGTGATCAGATGCTATCCATTTGCTGTGCTTTGATCATCTTGATATTTCGTGGGCCAACAAGGTGGAGGAGGAGACGGATGTGAGTAGGTGAGTGGGTAAGTGAGTAAATGAGTGGATGGAAAAGAGCAGGAAAAAATGAGAAAATGATATGGCTGAAGACTGGACAAATCTGTTTTCGACTGATCCGGGTGGGAAAAAGCCTACAAAGAATAGTGCTGCTTATTTTCAGCCCTCATTATCTCTTGTTTGTGTCGTCGTTGCTGTTGTGATGGTGGTGGGGGTGGTCTTTCTCGTAGCAGTTGTCGTTGCTGTTGTCTTTCTTCATCTTCTTTTGAACGGGCTAATGGATCTGTGTAATGGCTTTCTGGCTTTCCATTAGCTTTATAGAATGCAGTGCAGATGTTTGCTAAGTCGCTAAAAGTATAATTTAGTTGACTAATATGACTGAACGTGACCCGACAGGATATCCGCTCCCGTGCACCAGAGCGATTATGTCACTCATAACCGCATACTAAGCACAAAGTGCAATTTTACAATTATTAAACTATCACGTGATCTGTAATCTAGAGGAATGGAACAGAACCATGGCTGAATAGCTGGGGCACTGTTTGTAGATGCATTGCAAAACGATATATGGGATAACGTGTTTGTATGTGCCAGCATGTGAATAACTATCCTCCGTGAGGATCATTAATCGGAGTAAAATCCTTTTAGAGGTTAACAACATGTTAAAATATTTTCCATGTCGAGATTCGTACAAGCGCTACCGATGTATCGTTTGTGCAACAATAGCGATTCCTTTTTGTTTCTTTATACGATCACATTACCCATTCGATCAACTATTACCATTTCATTTGGCCTTCTTACCAATTCCATAAAGTGGAAAATTGTTTTGTCTGGCAGATTCCAAAACGACTATCAAGTATGCTGTCGCAAACCGTATGAGCTCATTGGGGAGTAAAAATCGATCGATTTACTTTAAAACAGTCTCCTTTCGGACAGTTGCCACGTGACTCTCCGCTGATGTACGTGTGTGTGTTTGGGTCTCACCCAGTATTACTGACAGTATGGTAGATTGTAGCAAGGAGACAGATGGGGCTTTGGTTATTTTTCGTGTCCCATTACAAGATCTTTACACCTTGCGGAACGCTATTTATCGTTCTCTGAGTGTACTACAAAACGGGTACGGCGGAACGTACATCGGCATATCAAATGACGTGAGTAGAAACGAAAACACCTCTATTACAGTTTCAGTTTAGGAATTTAAATTTCATCATTTCACTTGAAATCTTCGCTTAAGTGCATTTTGGCTGGTTTATTTCATTCTATTAAGGATATTTAGCTCATTGATAAAATGTGCATATCTGTTATATTTCTCCATGTTTGCAAAACCCACCCTGGTCTCATTCTGAGAGGTGAAAACGAAGCAACGAGTTGTCTCCTTGACAGGAAACATCAACGAAACTAATCATGTATATGATCGTTTTTGTGTACATTTTTAGTGGTAAAATTAGTCGGAAGATGGTCAGGATTCTCGTCTGATGAGAGATGGATAAAGGGGGATAATAGAAAAAGGAAGAAAGAGAGGAGGAAAACAGAGGGGGGTGTTGGATTTCTGCCCGGAAGAGATTTTTTGTGTGACCAGATTCTTTGCAAATAAATGCTCCCAAATCTGAAAAAATCCCCTTTTGAAGTCATACAGTTCATTATAGCACAGGCAATTTTATTACCATTAACTTCCTATCGACTGGCTTCACTTTCGACTACTGTTTTGTACTATCGTTTATTCGTAGACTAAATTAGTGACGGAGCATGAATCAAAGAACTTGAATTTATTTGTAAATACTCTCTTCATAATGCAGACTATTTTGTCTGAAGAACGATTGTGCCGTACACAAAATTGTAAGTTGGGAATGATTTGCTGGAAATGAAGATTTACTTTATACATCTTCAGTAGGGACAGTCTTCATGCTTGGGCAATGATAGGATAAATATGATTTGCTTGAACAAACTTTGACTAATGAGATCAGCAGGTAGTGTTCGTTTGAGAAGAGGAAAATTGTGATATGACTTTTCTGAAGCGCCTTCAGCTCATCAATACGATGTCCCACATAGGTGCAAACAAACGACCTATGAAGTCAGGACACTGCGAATGAACAATCATTAGTTCATTTTATTTTCAGGCCAATGTGATGATGTTCACGTGAGAAAGAACTAGTGGAAACTGTTATTAACAGTTAGTATTTGAATCTTGCCCACAGCCATCCAGAGAACTTCAACAGTCCAACTGTGCTGACGTACGCTTCGCTATGGGTCAACCATAAATGTAATTTTAATCATTGTTAGACGACACAGTACGAAGTCATTTAAACTCATTCATTCTGCAAAACAAACAAGAACGCAGCACGTCGTTCATGGTCTATCGACAAACCAGTGCCACGGCGTAATGCGAATAGGCTGTCGTCTAAACCACAGACAGCCAAAATTTTAAATATGCAGGCTGCAAAATAGACGTTAGCCATAGAGACAACAGCCATTCAAAAGACGAAACAATGAAACTGTCAAAACCTAACAGACGTGAAGGCTCGATAGGGTCTAACAAGAATTGAGTCACTTGCTTAGTAGACAGCTGCCATTATAGACAGTCAGTTAACAAGCCTATGAATGTAAATCGCTAGAATGAACCGAAACAGAAATAATGTGAATGAATTATGCGCATACAATCCAGCTTCCAATCAACATGATGGTCATACCACTATTGTGAGGGAGCTCATTTTTCAAAATACCGACAACAGTTAATAATTCTAACTTCAACAAATAAAGCTAACTATTCTCAGTATCTATTTCAGCATGAACAATTAAAAGGAATTTTTTGTCTCAGCTTCCTTAGCAATGATCGGCTGAAAATCGCACGAACCGTTGTTTTTATGGGGATGAGTTGAAACCCCGTAGATCAAGACATTGTCTTCTTTCAATTCAGGCTTCCGAAAGCTGTAACTCTTCTTTTCCTTTCTTCTGTGTGCATGTAAACCACAATACAGAACCGGTGAAATAAAAATTCAATCGGGATTGATCAGTAAAAGCCAAATCAAAAGAGGCATGCTTTTCCAAAAAACTGCTTCATACTATAATATTTAATTCAAAGTTATCAATACCTGAACACTCGATGAGATCCTAAATTCCTTGGACTCTAAGTTTGATCGTGGAAATCACAGTCAAAACATGAGTCCATTAAGGACTAAATCAGGCCAGTAGAATTGCTTGGTGCCGGAGGGCTACGTGGGTTTACAAGCCAAACTCACCACCATTGCAGACTCACGAAGAAATTCTCCTCAGTGATGGCAACCACCATCCCAATTTTAATTTTATATATGACTAACTTTCCTTTGAGAAATCTCCATTAGGCACGCCTCCGCCTCAGGTGTACGTTGCTGATCTTCATTTAACGTCCACATTATTGCGTCTCCTTTTTCCGTTAGAAACTCGAATGGGGTCGGTGTACCAGGAACCATAGCTGTCTTCAACCTTACAACATTAGTACTTGCATTTGATGTGTTTACTTGTAGATATGTACATTTGCATGACCGTACAGTCGTTTCACTACACTCATTCCTAATAGTTCTGCTTTCAGGACAGGAAAATAAGAATTCGGAACATCAATAGGGGCTAAGCATAAGTAACCATCTTACAAACAGTTAGCTAAAATGGTTTCCGGTAGTTCCGTACCCAGTTGCACGTGATTAGGTGGTTCTGGCAATAATGCCTTGGAGCAAATAATTAAAACAGCTCAAATTGGTCTGAGCTCACCCCTATTACTATCCTCGAATCTGCAGCTATGCGTGCATTTTTCACTCGGTCAATGATCTACAGGGTGGGCTAGTTGGTATGCGCGTTCAGGGATGGAAAGCAATGCCAAAACAGATCTGAGCAGATAGAGAAGACATCAACAGTGCATAGATAACTAAACACATGTACATGCGCAATCGCACATGCACACACTCAAGTGCTAGAGTATGGGAAGAATGGGACAGGGATACTGAAGTGGAGTTTGAAAGGGGCATGTCTGAGGCCAAATATCTGCGGACTGATCCAGCTTGACTGTGCGCAACATAAATCGTCCGCGATTTTATCAAAATCCAGCTACACTCTAGCTAAAAACGCTCCTTGACAGAGTGTAGATTCGACACGCTACCACTGTATACTGCTTATCGCTTCTTTACTTTATAATCATCTACCTCAATTGGATCAGCGGAAATGGCCATGAATCCTATGACTGAGAGCAACAGTAGAAACGAAACGAACTGAAATATGATTAATCCTAACTCTGAAAAGCTACATTTTATGGTCACTTCGTTAGCCAGTACTTTCTTGATAGGAACGGCCAGCATTTCAATGAAATGATCGATAATTGTACCTCTAAATAGGATTTTCCAGGCTTCGTGTGCAGCAGTTCGGAATAGGCCAGTCTTTACAAATATAACTTAGTTCTAAATGTGGCCCACTACAATTTAAATCATTACACAGGATAGGCATTAAACGGTTCAGTTTGCTCCGATGTTTGCAATGTCCGTCATTCGCCCTTGTCACTTGTCTGCTACTCTTTTACGTTGAATTGATTTCCCCCGACTGGAATAGAGGAGGAATGAAGGAAACTAATTCGTTACTCCCTCACTTTGCACACCGAATGTTAACTCCCGCTACATATGATCATAAGCCCTGTGATCTTGACTAATCATGAAGCTTGAAACTAACGAGTCAGACTGATTGATCACGAATCTTGAAAATGCCATGAATCAGTGAACAAGTTTTCTCGTGCAATCTTGGTTTCACTTGGGCGCACACGCACTCGGGTAAAGGAAGAGATGGTACAGTTTCCAGTAGGGTTTGATTTTCAGGCAGAATGTGGATATCAGCTTTTTCGTCGTTATATGCGTTTCGGTTCATTTCAGAATATAAGGGAGACGAAGGACGACGGCCTACACTGTTAGTTATGTACTTTGAAACATACACTTCTGTTTCAATCACCAACGGACACAGCATCAGCTATTTACCTTTCCGTCGCCATGACGGTGTATCATTTTGCAATTCCTTGAACTGTTTTGCCCGCATGGAGATATCGACAACAATTTTGGATGTGTCGTTATCCATCATGAAAGTCCTTCCACAATAATGGAATGAAAATGCATTTCATCTTCGGTTTTCATTCCCCTATTGAACAAACATACTGTTTTTTGAGTTTCCTGATTACAACAGTAGTCTAAAATTCAAGTTAAGCTATTTGAAGTTAATTAAGTGATTAAAGAATTGATGGTTCACCATCTCGTTATTGGCAACGGCTACTTGTACTCTGGGCGGAACACTCTGAAGGTCAACTTAGCCGTCTTCAGCTTCAGTTCCTCAGAAGGCTGTAAAAGGCGCTTTCCGACGCGGCCATTTATAGAAAAATCACAAGCCACAGTAGGCCAAAAAGCGCCGAAATATTCTAGCCTTTTCCCAGCTTGGCCATAGAACTTTAGAGTTTGTTCTTCGAGGTCCAGTACTAATTCAAGAGGATCATTTATCTTTCTTCCCATTAGAGAGGCTCTGATAGTAACCGAGCTAATCACAGCGCTGTAACCCTGATTCCAACAGCTTCGAAACTCCTAGTGTCCGTCATTCTTCCCAGTAAGTGCAAAAAATGTGAGGTAGGCTGTGTCATTCCGGTCGTGAATGTGTCGACAAAATATTTGCCCTACGACATTTGCTAGAGCACGGTAAAGGATAGCTGTCAATGTAGTATTATAAATTCCTATGATCTTCTACTTGTCTGGAAGGACTACACTGCGATACTGATTACCGGTGAAGCCTCCGTCAGTCCCCAAAGGTTTGTGCCGTCATAACTCAAATCGGGCTGTGGCTTATGACCGGTTTTCCACGTACTTCGTGGTACGACAAGACTGCCCTATATTCTCGTTTCTGTTTAACCCTTTCATAGAAGATGTTCTGCAGAACCCTGTATATTGTATTTTGAACGGTGGAGCTGAACTTCTACGAAACAGAGATTTTGATGTAGAGCATCCCGAATAGCAATGCACAAGCAGTTCAACACGCAATGGATTGCTTGACAATTGAGATGCTCTGTAACTGCGAAGTCCAAGGCATTTGCCGCCCACTGACAGGAGCGAACGCCTTGTGATGACTGGTCACAACTATTCAAGAGCCTTGAATAACCCTGGAGGTTGAGTGCAACAGGCGCAGATGTTGGGATGACCATTATGCCAAGAATGGCAACAGCCAGAACAGCTTTCTAAAAACTGTGACATTTCTGTCTTCGCCATGACACCCGGCTTTCTCTCAAAGGGGCGACCTACAGTAACTCAGTTCGTTATGTTCTGCTTTACGGTTGCAATACCTGCCGTCTCAACGCTGAACACGCTCGACAACTTTTGCATCCGACCACCGATTTCCCTGGAGCATTGTTCGAGTCTGGTGGGGCAGTGGGTGAGTAATTATGGGGTGTCGCCATACG
The DNA here is from genome assembly GCA_008360955.1 of Fasciolopsis buskii. Lineage (NCBI taxonomy): Eukaryota > Metazoa > Platyhelminthes > Trematoda > Plagiorchiida > Fasciolidae > Fasciolopsis > Fasciolopsis buskii. The sequence goes on from LUCM01009273.1 coordinate 49,125, forward strand.
TTGGGTGCTAATAGTTGCCCTCTGGCTGAGATAACCTCTTTACACCACATTCCATCACTTGAAAAAGTATTACGCACACCTGCTTATTTTATACCTCTCCGTGCTATTTTCGCACGTTCTGGGCAGGGATGGAAGAAACGACGCTGTAGTCAGGCCATGACTTGGTCCGAGGATATGAAGAACACAGCATCCGCCGGAACTTTCAGCTTTCCTGAGTGGGCCTAAAAGGCACGAACTCTCATTCGTTAGAGACGTCGGAAGATATAGATAGGAGTCTAAGTTGGTTGTATGTAAGTTGCACGGCCGGTAAGAAATCAAAAATGCTAAAAGACAAAATAGAAACACACCAAAAAAAGGACAAAATATGTAACGGGAAAATAACAATACATTGCAAAATTTCTATCAACTTTCCAACTTCCTTCTTGTTTGTACTTGCTTCGTATTCGCTTTAGTTGTGTTGGTGCTTCCACTTCAAGCCAGTAAATGATATAAATATGCATATGCTTATATATATATATTGATGAGTGAAAATATCTGCAGCTCAGGTTGCATATTTCAGAGGTGAGGATATAACGTTTATTGTGACGTTTCGATCCAAACTATATATAAACACGTGTGTGCAGATTTGTGTTCAGATTCTCTAGTAGTTTATTTGATTGGCTGAAAATTGTTTTTATTTTCATAACTTTTCCCAATTCAATATGAAGACCATCTTTTGGCCACAAATCAGATGGGTCAGGAACATGCTTACTGATAGTGAAGTTAGTTTTTTTAAGAACCACAAATAATATTGCTTTGTTCTTATATGAATCACTCTAATACAAAATTACTTTTCGACTAGATCTAACGGTTTGCTTCTAAACTTGGAGTTCGCTCGCTTGAACCTACATTTTGCTCTGCTGGTTCGATTGAACCGACCGATGGCTTGCATTGAAATTACCTACTTGGGCAGGCATGTTAACCACTTGCAAACTAGAAACACTATGCTTATTCGTCGCGACACTAAAGTGTGAAAGTTAGCAGAAAGGCTACCAAGCGAACAGCATAATATCACATCATCTGAATGCGGAGTGACGTTGACTCCGTTGGGGTTCAGACAGGCAAGCATGTTCACTATGGTGGGTGTGATGTCTGTGTAATTTAGGCGGGTTACCAATCATACCTAGGAGATTTGTCCGAAAGTTCTTCGTCAAGATCTCCTATCACCGCTGGTAGACCATACACAGGTCACATGCACAATCTACGTCCTGGCAAGGGGTTCAAAATCAACCGGACCCAAGGGACTTTCTCATTTTCATTTTAAAATATTAATCCCACCACTTTAACCCTATTCAATGAACAACATAATCTGACCGAATTTGTGGAGTAAGAAGTCAATTCTCTAATGTCCAAGGTCACTTCACTAACTGAATCAAAATGATGAGCATTGATACATGTGTGGCGTCACTCAACATGATCAAGAAACTCGTTAAGATCAGACGCTAAATCTTCGGACCACACGAACACGTACTTTATAATGTTGGCGTGATCGCAAACTAATCGTGAAACACCTCTTAGTCTATCCTCCTAACCGGCAAGAAGAAGCCACTTGCTGTGCTGTGATAGACAATAAAAACAGTTAATAATTGGCTCTTGAGAAATCGAATGAGTTATTTTTATTACAAACTTCACGTATGACTGTAATGAAGAGGCATGTGCCATAGCTACTGAGGCCAAACACAAACAGGGAGAGCAGAAACCTCCAGTCTTGACCCTGAAACTTGGAATGACACGCAGTCACATAAGATACCAACAGGTCAGATTTGGTAACGAGCTGGAAGACGCCGAGTTGCCATCAATCACCAAGGTGACCAGCAGATCTGCGATTTCAACCTTCGAGCTCCTATGGGGATAAACGTCTAGTCTACCTGACCACTGACAGGGAATTCTGAACAAGACCATTTCCCATTGTATTTTCTGGAGGTGTAATACTACCTGTTTTTTTACGGACTTCTGGACTGAGTTAAAAAGAAGCTACCTGAATAATATATATATAGTTATCCAGACAGCCTTTTATATATAAGGACGGATTAAAAAGCAATTTGCCTTTATAAATGTTAAAGGAATGTGCAGTCATAAAGTTTCCGAATCCAAGATTTTTGCCAATTATACCATCTGCCAGACTGTTCTCACTGACTCTTTATGTTCTCGAATCAAGCATTCATGTTTCTTTATAATGGCAAAGAAGAATAATCAGCGTGAATTACTAGAATCTTGCTGAGACTCACAGAATCTGGATGTTCTTAGCAATATTGCAAAGACCTAAATTATTCAATAAACGAATGCTTGACCGTGCTGTTCTAGTCTGCACAGACAGTCACAATAGAGCATTCATTACTTTGATTGAAATGATCTGCTGGACACTAAGGGAACCATGTTGAGTTGACAGTATGAGATCAAGTACTCTCACGAAATTAATCATAATGTGGCATCAATGCTAAACTCGCCGTTAAGAAACCATGAGAACACCGTACACTTGTTTCCTCCTCCTACATATCCATAGCGTCTAAGCTGGGATGCAAATCCGGGACAAACGATTTTGACTCGAACGTATTAGTCACTGCGTTATCTGACTGGCTTTCAACGGTTTGTTGAGCTCCAACGCGTGATATTGCACCCGTCCGCCACTGATTCACAAAGCCAAGAGCCGCCGGTGCACAGCAGTTGACCCCTTCTGTTCGGGCGTATTGGATATGTACTGGTTGTGATTTCTAACAAGGATGAAACAGCTGTACTGTGCTTCCATGGTTCCTTAATGGTGAGCTGAGTGGTGATATCATATAATGAATAATTTGTGGCAGAATAACGACCGCTACTAACAGCCTTTTCGTTAATCCACTACAAACGACTTTTCACCTGATCTCATTAAAGCCTTTCTAGATGACTGGATGTGCAGTTATTGACCTCGAAGCCCAGACGCCAGCAGAAGCACGGACACTAGATTCCGTTTGTAGGAGAATTTACTGTAATTTTTACTTACAACAGAATACCGCAGGCTTCTAAATGTCAAGGGGTAAGTCAGTCAATTAGATGAACCATTGATATAGTGGGTGCTTACGTAATATTTTGGGTCAATGAGATGTGTGAAAAAATGAATCGAACAGATAACAATGCAACGTGGAACTTGTAATACAGAGATTTGACGTGTGTATGTATAGGTGCGTGAGTTCGTGCGGATATTTGTTGTCCATGGAAAATAGAATGTGGTTAACAGAGACCAGTGGGCTGATTTGGGGAGGTTTTTGTTGCATCATCGTTGGCGACACAACTACGGAAAGTAAAGTGCTGAAGTAAAAGAGGCACAAACTGAGGAAAAAAGACCAGAAATAAAACTCATTTTGTGTATCAGCTTGCCTACGACGTTAGATGCTCTAATTAATACTTCCAAATTCTGTAGTTTGTGTTCACTCGGAAAATACTACTCATCTCACTCTAAGACTTCCCGTTAGTAAGAATATCAGCATGGATGAAATTTGCCGGCAGCATTTTCTACTCTGATTAATTCATTCCAGGCAGAGAGAGTTCCACCATGTGAAACTCAGCCCCTCCTCAACTTCGGCATGGGAATGTTGTACTTCACGCATATGGAAGATGCAAAACGTTTCGTCTATAGCGACCAACCATTTATGGAGTCGGAATTTTTGGCACACGCGTCAGTTTTTATCGTTCCAGTTATTCGGCCGCTCTTGATCGGAGCATGTGAGTTGTCTCCGAGATAGATGATTTCTTCTGTTATCGCTGCCGCTGTCACTATTTTGATTAATATTATTGTTATTATTATTATTATGGGAAATGATTACTGCAGTGGACGTTAATGATTAAGTCCCTGTCACTATTATTTTCGCCTTCGCAGTCATACCGTGTGTTCATGACTTTCCCGGAGGTATTTACAGACTGGAGAATAATTTTGGTGACTTACAATAAACGATATTTTTTAGGAACCGCTACCTGCAAGTAAGCATCTATCCAGCTTCTTATCACTGTCAGATGAGAAAAGCTAGTCATTTCGCTGTAGATCCGCAATGTTTTTTGGCAATTTTTTTGTCAAAGATCACTTAAAATACACATTTCGTGCATAATAAGATAATGTTTCAAATTGTGAATCCAGGACTATTCTTACCTGTGGGCTCAACATAGACAGAAGCACATAAAAGCACACCAAACTGATAAGGTTATCGTGAGATCATGCACAGCTTTCTCTCAGTATTTACGCCTCCGGTTGGTTTGACTGTATTCATCATTCACCCAATTGTCTCGCATCAGCTTCGGTATCATTACCATCAACTTCATCATCCTCATCCACGTCCACATCATCAGCACCATTAACAACCGTATCATCACCTCTCGTGCATCCTCTCTTGTTCGTTTCTGTATAGACCTTTCATAGTCCGTTCCTCTAATCATTCACAAATCAAACCCGTATTTGAGTCCATGAATAACCTAATTGCTCCGATCGATCTCGCCGTGGCTTAGTGTGTGTAAGTGTGTGTGTATCCACCAATCCGTGCAATCACGGACAGCTGCCTATGTATGTGCGCACACTCGTGAATGTGTGAGTAAGGGATAAATGCGAATCGTGAAATGTCATTAGGCGATGCGTTAATATAATCATCTACTAGAAATCTGAATCACCTGACAGAATAAATTTATTCCGTTTTATCAATATCCCCATTCATTACACAGTTCCTGCTTCTATTATCCTCGTCTTCCTATTAGTATTTATTCTAATGGCGTTACACCACGCTCCGTATGGTTCATGTATGCCAATAAGTGTTCATCCCAAACGTATGAATTAGCCAGAAGTCGCTGTCAACAGTTTTTCTGGGTGCATCTTACGTCCCCGAATACTGATGTGATGGAATTAGCCATCTGTAAATTGAGGTAAAATCAGACTGATAAGGGACATGCAGAACTTGCAAATAAATCTGACGCTGTGTGACGTTCAAATCTGGCTTTGAAGCGAACCATCTTATTAGTGTTGCTTTCGCAGACAGTTAACTGTTTAGTTGGAACAAGTACAATTAGCTAAGCTGGCCGGAAGGTAGTCTTGAATCGTATCCACCAGGAGGTTTACAACGTAATGCACAAAAGCCCTCCGTGTCCATTTTCTAGCGATTCCGTTCTTACGTGAAATAACAGGGAAATCCACCATCAAAGTAATGCTTCCTTGATAAGCTAACAGCACAAAACAGTAATGACCAACATTGGATGAAAGCTCGATTTTGTAGTTTAATGTTAACACGACATAGTCGAAATAGTAGGACAATCGTTGACGTTTCCATTATCACGAGTAACCTCTTTCAAGACTGTTTTTCTCTTTAAATGGTCTTTTACAGATAAATTTTCACTAGGCGCCTCTTTTTCCCGATATATGCCCAAATGAACTCGATTCCCGCGCACCAGATCTTTGAGTTACTTTTAGTAGTAGGAGAGTGTCTTGTTCACTAAATTATTCACTATGCGTTACCTAGGCTCAGCGCAGATGAAGTAGCCTAGCTTAGTAGATCATATTCAAAGCCTTCGTTGTCATCCATTGGTGGGAGACGATTTCTGTATGCCATCAGCTCATGGCCATGCAAATCAGTAACTGATAGATGCAACATCATGTGGTGAAGCTCAACAAACCTTTGAGAGCCTGGTAGTACAATGGCTAATGCATTTGAGTCAAAATCGTTTGTCTCGGGTTCGCGTTCCATTTCAGATGCTATCGATATGCACGACCAGAAAACAAGTGCACAGTGCTCCTATGGTTTCGTAAAGGTGACTTCAGCCCTGATACATGGTCAACAATTTCGTGAATGTTTAGCGTAGTAAGATCACCTTTAAATGTCTTTCAAGTCGATTGCCGGTCTTAACTTGAATTGGCATCCGATTATTGAAAAATCTCAAAGTGTCATGCGTTCCAAAGAAACTAGCGCAACCAAATATTTCACAGTGTATGGTCAAGATGCTTTGGGAGTAATCAACTAAGACAGTCAAATGTCATTTGACCGGAATGTCCTTCAGTATTGTACCAAATGTTAAAAACTAAATAAGGTTATTTTAAATTTGATTGTTTGTCATAGCTCGTTCACCTGTGAACTGGTGAAGATTTCTCATAACAGTTGGTTCATCCGGCCTTATATGATGGTCTTACCTTTTATTTAGCTATCAGAAGTATAGATTTAAGTGAAGGCAGAAGCGTGGCAAACTTTAGCATGAAAAAGAAACCAGTAACTACTGCTTTTGTGAGATAGCGGATCATTTCGTTTTAGGTGACTAAAAATCATCCATGGATGCTGAAAGTGTGGTTTCACCCTATCTTATTTGGTTGCACTCCACCAGACACCGATGCTCCTTGCATCCGCGCAAAAAAACCTACATCTCTTCCACCTACCTGTCTGTCTATTGACTCCATCTGCATTTTAGCAAATCGCTGCACTTAGTCCCCGCGGGAACAGCATACGGACATACACATGCATTTATTTTTTGAGAGTTTTCAATCCTGGAAGGTTGTCCTGTTTGCTCCATCCTAAAGGTAGCATGGTAGACTAATGACATTCGTCTACTGACCATCACGGTATGAATGAGCGTGGTGGGCAGAGTGGTTTGTTAATGGACTTCTCATGGTATTCATGGTTGAATAGGGACAATAAAGGACCACACGTCATTGGCTATGGTGGATCATTCTCCCGTGGACAGAAGTGCATGCACACACACGGACACACACACACACACACACGCAAAGCGGGAGCAACCAAATGTGGTGAGTTTAATCGTGAGTCCAGTCTGACTGATCGTACCAGATTGTTAACTCCCAGTCCCAAAATCTAAGCTCATATTCACACCAGAAATTATTCGAATGGGCAGGAACAGATGACAATGACCAAAGACGGGAAGAAGTCTATTTACTCGCACGACATAATTCTTCGCCCCTCTTCCTTTTCATCATCACGGTGATACGGTTGGGGGTTCCGTTTGATCTCGTAGTGATGGATCAATTCTCCGAAGGCAACACCGAGCATGCAAGTAGTAACAGCCAAAAGACCACATTAAATCGAGATCCGTAGCAATGACTTAACCGGAAATTTTAGGTTCTTTTTTGCTTAAACGCTTAAACTAGCGAAAAGAACCTAATTCGTGTGGGACACGCAATATATATATATATATATGCATATATATATATATACATAACATTTGAAAGGCGTTCATCTACTTTGCAAGCTGCAATTTGCTGTGATATTCGAACTGAAATGGGAATACTGGTTGCGTTCACTTACATCGGTGGTGAGCAGTAAAGCCAGAGCTAGTATTCGAACAGAACAGCACCAGTCTGAATATTTTCATGCAGAAGTGAGGGTCTTTTGAACAGTACTCTCTGTGGGTATTTGCAAAGAACCATAATTTTCTATTAGAGCGTTTGATTCATGCTGATGTGGCTTCAAGTATTCCATCTTATTTTCCTCCTGTTTCATAAGATTTAGGCGAATTACTCCCAGTACCTCATGTCAATGAGCTGGCGTTCGAGAAAAAAACAAATCTAAACGTAGTAATCACATATTAACAAAACTTTACCTAGGTGGCTTCACTTTTGTCCTTCATGGGTACCTCCTTCCAAAGCTTCGGGAAGACACTTGCAGTGGCATTACTCTAGTGTCACGTGACCGGCCATCTACGCTAGCGTCGCTCACATGAAGCAAGGCCTTCAAATTTGACCGCTCAGTCTTGTATTGTTCGACCGTTACTGTCACAATCACATATAAGACAGTTTTGTTTCCAAATTTTCGCGGAGTTCGAACTGTTTTTTCTTACTAGTGTAACTGCTTTCCGATTAACGAAATGCCGATATTCGTAAAAATTTCCTATTTGGAGATTTACACTGCTGAAGCGCCATAGGTATATACCTCTGGGTATCCTCTTTGATAGATCAGTACAAAACAAGAAAAAAGGGAATTAAGGAAAAACAAATAGGAATCCAAGGAAACTTGTGCTGACGGAAAACTGGTTCTGAGGAAAAAGTGCTAATCACTCATGCCTTTCGACTACAATCAGCGGTAATATTCGATCTGTTAGAAAATCTTTTGGAGGCTACTGATGACAGGCAACGTCAAAAATGTAGACAGCTCAAAAAACTCTTTAATAAGAAACATAGCTTTATGAATGCAATGACGGTGACCCTGTTTAGTTGAAAGCTTACAGGTTACAGCGATTACCGTTCTATTCCGCATGATCGATGGTACGAAATAGTCAGGGAATTGGCTACTCAAACTACTTAACATCTTAGCGCATCTATGCATCAGCACAAAACAACACTCCCCAGTTTTTATAATTGTCATTTTCACAAATATTTATGTGACCATTTTCTCCTGGAAATGGTTTGAACGTATTTGTCATTTATTCTCAGCAAACACAATGGGATTTATGATTATTTTACTGGGTTTCACAAATGATGATTACAGTAGGTCTGACATCAGTTGTTTAGCCCCAGTGGGTTTGTTTAGCTTCACGAATTTTCCAACAAGAATGAATTTCCAGTTAGGTTTATTCCTTTTTAACGATCCCATTCTGAGTCATGCCAACCCCCATTCCTTAAGGAAATTTCAGGCCATGAAGTCATCGCAAATTCCTTACCGCCTACAAAGAAACTAACAGTAGATTCTTCACACATGGTCACGATCGTGGACTAAAAAACCAGGTCTGACCTGGAAACCCTCGTCAAGTTGTGGGAAATGATAGCTGGGTTTTTGATTTAAATGTGTTCTGAGTCGAACGCCTTAGCCATTACGCTACCGGGCAGGCTCTGAACGGTTTGTTGAACTTCACCACATGATGTTGCACCTACCCGTCACTGATTTGCACGGTTACTGTCCGTTAGCTCAAGCGATCGACCCCTACTGATAGATGACTTCTCTGCAGGTAGCCTAAGTACAACGAAGGCTTTGGATATGACCTACAGAGCTTGATTACTTGATACATTTTA
>LUCM01009273.1:58546-108628 GCA_008360955.1 Fasciolopsis buskii
TAAAATGTATCAAGTAATCAAGCTCTGTAGGTCATATCCAAAGCCTTCGTTGTACTTAGGCTACCTGCAGAGAAGTCATCTATCAGTAGGGGTCGATCGCTTGAGCTAACGGACAGTAACCGTGCAAATCAGTGACGGGTAGGTGCAACATCATGTGGTGAAGTTCAACAAACCGTTCAGAGCCTGCCCGGTAGCGTAATGGCTAAGGCGTTCGACTCAGAATCGTTCGTCCCGGGTTCGCGTCCCAGTTCGGGCGCGGTGGATATGCACTGCTGATGATTCCTAACAAGGATGAAACAGCTGTACACTGCTTCCATGGTTTCTTTATGGTGAGCGCCTATCGAAGCACAGACATCTTGGTGCATACTAACGCGTGATCGGATTCCTGGGTAGTGTTCGAGTATCACAGGGCTTCTTGTAGGCAGCCCCGCCAATTGTTGCTCATAGCGATGTGATCCATTTGAATCCGCTGCTGGTTAGAAGAGAACGGATTCTAGTTGGCGTACGGGCGGTCGGAAAGTTTGTAGTTGGTTCTAGGGAGAAACATTTGATGGTCTAAGCACAATGCCGTCAACCACTCCCCATTTTCAGAGCGACCGGAATCAAGACCAAAGGGACCTTCTAGGTGCACCTCATTCGAGGACAGTCGACCCAATCTAGTATTCATGTGCACTGTCTAAATCACGATGTCACCCCACCTTGCTATGAGGAAGAGGTCGTGCAGCTTTTAAAAGAATGTGCCCTTGACGGCATTTGGGCTGTAATCTGTTGACGTGTATGCCGAGACAACAAACTGATTGCGTCTATCAGAGTAACGACTGTTTACTTTGCACGAATCTCTGAGTTCAACTGCGCACATGTGGCTGTCCACTGGAGTTCAGTCAAGTACTGCAGCCTCAGTCCACTAAATGAAAACCGCACCAACGCCAGCAACACCAGAATCCGCAGCCTTAGGTTCTCCAGAAAGTCACAAATGTTACTTTTAGGGAACGGGATATCACTCGGATAACAGAGATGAAGTTCGAACGTAAGCCGCTTGGACACAGAACTCATAGATAGCTGAAGTCTCCATTACACGGGCTAAGCATCCCTGTTGACTTATGCGCATCAGTCTCCGCACACGGAGTGTAGCTAGTTTGGAGGGCTAGTGAGGACGATGAACTGAACTACTGGCGGAATCGAGTTCGGCGCTATTTGGAGAGAGAAAGAAACAACACGTCAACAATAGACGAAGGTGAACAAAGCGACTGGGAAGCATCTCTACCCTACCAATTCACCAAGAGCAACCAATGAACAACTTCTAAAAGAATCGGCGATCCTTTTAGGCAGACAAAGGCAACCAGACGCTCACCACAGTATCATAGCACTGATGATGTCACCTCGGCTGGTGATGAGACGTTTGCAATCAAATTGCCCAACTCAGAGAACAAACCAGTGCCATCCTGCTGAATCTTAGCTACGAGAAAGAGCATTCTCTAAACTGTTAATATATATATATATGTATATATACATATATATATATACATATGCAGCTTTACCACTTTCTGTCAAATGATTTGCATTTGTTCTCATCGTAGTATGCCCCAACGGCTTTGGCGAATTTCATTCTAAACAAATGCTGTTCAGGCGCATCGGGTCCGAACTTACTTTGGAGTTTATCCAGAAATAGATGCAGCAGTCTGTCAAGTTCAACATGACGTTTTTAATATCAGAACAAGGCTTTGTCATTTGAGAGTACAGTTTTGCTAACGTTTCGATGGCATTGGGTAACCTTTCTCAGGGCGAATTTTACAATCGGATGATTCTGGATTAAAAGCCAAAGGATCCCTGAAGTTGCGTGTGTGTGTGTATGTGTACGTGGCTGAGCGAGTGAGTGAGTGGGCAAGTGAGTGAATGAGTTTTTGAGTGACTGAGTGAGTGCTTATCTTTGTGTGTGTACCTACTAATTTATTGGGTTTTGGCTGGAGAAAATCGGGTGTCAGTCGGACATGGTCACACTTTGTTTCATTTGGGGCGGGGTCAACTGAGGTCAAACTCAGTTAGGAATCAATTGATTGGTCGAGATGATCAGTCCAAGTCTTGTTGACGAAACAAAACAAGACAGCGCAAATGGTACACCGAATGTTGGGAGTGCATTTTTACGAAATAATTAACGTCAATGATTCAGCTGTCTCCTACTCTTAGCGCTTCCACTAGGCATTAACGTGAACACTTTCCTTGGTCTTCTAATTTTCTTCACATATTGCAACGTCCAAGTTCCACCCCTAAATGAGGGGTGCACAGGAGGATAGGAACTCAAACAGCGTAGGCCTAGAACAGAAGTCCGTGGTATAAAAGCTGTCTTATTGTTCACTTGATTATCGAAATTTATATTTTCTGAAGAGAATATGATCCCAAACACCATGTGGATATCAAAAGGTACGTTTTTTCAAATTATTTTCTTTTCAGTTATTGCACTCCTAATCTCACGATTCAGATGGCTTGTTTGAGAGTTGCCTGAAATGTACAGGGCTTAGTTCCTGCTTTAGACTCGCTCAGGAGGTCACATGATTGTCAGTTTATATGGTGCCATTGAATCCTTCCCACAGCGGATGTCACGGCATTTTTCTTCACGGAAACACGAAACCTGGAAAACTACTGCCAGTTACCAGACAAATGCGTCATGTTCAAAATGGCTGACTGTGGAGCGGTGCCGCTGGTGGCCGATACGGCTCAAGTAAACATTGTGAAAAGTAGTGGACAAGACGTGAAAGGGATACAAATTTCTCAATTTCCTAGCAAGAAAGTTTTCTATGATTGGGTTCAGTCCGGTTAGTATACTTGTCAGTATTTGTCTTTCCCCTATCATATTTCAAATTAATTTCACTGCAAATTTTCAAGCTCATAGAGTAGCACTTTGGTCTGCACGGACCTGAATAATAAAAAGGCATATAAATTTGGTCAATACTAATAGTTGGGGACTATATGATCCTCAAAATTATTCGCCACGTGACACCAACATTGAGCCCATTACTACAAAACTATGGAAATACTGTATAAGTGTTTCCTGTTTATTAGCGTAAGTAATAAGTTTTTCGACTAAGAAATGTTCATACCGGATTCTCATCCCAGTCCGGAAGCGGAATATATATATATATATATATATATATATTGCTGGCAATTCCTATTGAAGATAAAACGTCTGTCGGGTGCTATAGTGGTTTCTTGATGGTAAGCTGAGCTTTGATGTCACAAGATGAATGATTTCCCACCAATATTTATTAACGTTATTCAAGGAAGTATTGTCAATAGTTTCACACGAATTTATTATGCCATGTGTCTAACGAAATTATTAAAGGCTGTAGTTTTTCCTTATATCCATGTACGCACAGATGCTCTCACGGCATGATGCGGATAACTGGATAGTATCTGAAGAGTAAGTCTTACAAATACGGATTCCCAGTTAACTATATTTTAGTTTGAATGGAAGTGACTTGAAATCTCAAATTTAACTGCTCCGACAGGAAATGGTCTACTTAGAATAGGCGACCAGTCAGGTTTAGTTTTTACTTCACAACAGCTAATAATTGTTAATGCAAAACTCTACGATAGTCGGAAGAACAACCAACCAGGAAGAGGAAATATTTATAATGCAAGAAGACCACTGATTACGAAATGGAGCCAAACCTCTCATTGTCTGTAACTATCGTGGTTGAAGAACTTTTGAATCGCAAGCCAACAATTTAACAGGACCTCTTCGGTCCAGTTCACTAGTTAGGGTTTCTATTCATTTTGTTCAGCCACAGACCTGACTCATCAGCTAACCATTACCTGCATCGGAGTGCAGTGTATACCATGGAATTTAATCAGAGGATATGCGCAACACGTCCCAAATGCAACAGACGTCTCAAATCCGTAACTGTCTTTTGTATATGCGAGGGTGCGACACTCAGTGGACGATCACCTGGTGCGATACAATGGCCAAAATTGTCAAAACATCCTTTTTCTTCTAACTTCTTCACTAAACGAACAAGGTTTAGCTATTGGACAGTCCAGTCTTGAAATGGCATTTTACACATCTAATGTGCGAAATGCTTTTCAAGCATAACCTTGTTATCGTTGAGACTGCCGAGAAATACTTTTACATTACCTGGATCATCACTCATTAGTAAAATGTTGGCATACACTCTAAGTGGGGTCATCTTTTGCTTGAGCAAATTTCAATACACCCGTTCTCACATAAAGATAGAGAGATCTCCGGTTTTGTTCTATTTCGCAGGTGCGAGGAAAAGACCAATGTTGCGATGTCGATAAACAACATTTCTCGTGATATTTTAAATCTAAAAGAAGAACATACCTGCTCCATTTCGTCACGAAAATCTTCAATCGTACCTATCTCCCGCTCATTATCGCCCGGTCCCACTAAATCTCTAAGTTTCAAGTTCACAGTTGCCGGCTCCTCTCTAGCCCCTCACCCCACCCCGAGTAGTGGGTCCTAGTAGTTATGGGGCATGCTCTGTGCATCAGACTCAGGCATGAAGCCTGTTCGCTTAGTTTATCGGCTAACAACCGGTGCGATTTCGATGCAGTTGTGCTGACCGTTGACCAAGATAATGAATTTGAGGATTCATAGTCCTTGTAGGTATTAGTAGTAGATTATGTTTTCGTGAAATAATTCACCATTTGATATCAACGTTCCTCCCGAGTTCGCGTCCGAGTTCGGGGGAGATGGATGTACACTGCTGATGATTCCTAACAAGGATGAAACAATTTTACGGTGCTTGCATGGTTTCCTAATGGCGAGTTGAGCGATAATATCACATGGTGAATTATTTCATGGAACACATGGTGTGTGTGTGTGTGTGTGTGTGTGTGTGGAACACCGTAGGTGGTCCAGCATGCATGAGGCCAGATCTCACTTGACAAGGGACCTCAGAGATGACTGATTTGCTTTCCAAACGCCTTGGTACTTACCTAACGAATGAGTAAGGTGTGAAATAGGACAGATTCGTCGCCGAAAGCTGAATAGTCCAGAAGTCAATCAACAAGCACGAGCCATGACAACGACATGATGATGTCGGGAACAGGGAGTAATGCAAACTGCATACAGTTGCGCAAATCACGGGAAGCGCAACATGATTATCGGCAGTTAATCTGGCATCGAAACCTGGAACCGAGTCGGAACCTGTCTAGTGAGTGAGTAGTTAGCTATTTCACCGGACCGGTTAACTCAGGGCATTGTCAACATAGCCAACCCGGTTTTATTAGTCGAAATCCTTGATTTTTTTTCTTCTGTTACTTTCTATTGCAAGACATTTGATAGCGTTTATCAGTCCGATCTTTGTAACGATGATCGCATATCAGTAAATGAATAGTTCGTTTTATGGAATAAAAGAATCTGAATTGCACCATCGAAAACATAAGGTGCTATCCAAACTGCGAGTCCACAGTTTGGTAGCCTGGTTCACCCGTCCAATCAGTGCAAGACAGCCATGCCTGCGGTCCGGACTTTCGCCGCCGTGGTTTACAAGTAACATGCAGAAATACCGTAACATTACCACCATCTACTATAGGTATTCGAAAACAGTGGACTGTTAGGATCCTGATTAGAAAATTCTAGGCATACTCTCTGCTTTGGGCTGAAGAAATTCGAAAATTTGAGATCAACGTCAAACCATGAACAATAAGCACAATAATCTAGTCGCTTAAATTTGCAATATATGCGTTCGTTTTTAAGCAAGGTATATATTTATGGGAATATTTCTCCATATTCTGCGAATGAGTTGTGGTATGACTGGATAAAGAACCCGAATTCTTGTACGGACATTGAGCAAACCAAATACCTCATTAGTCAGATGATGCACGGCGCGCTGTCCATCTTGGGTAGAGAGAGGGGCGTGGACAAATGTTTCCCATAGATCAGAAGCTGTGATCATTGGTTCATTCACAGCCGATAATTATTTTTATCAACAGTCCAAATTGAGCTAAACTATGAATGAATGAGACATGAGAGCAGTGAAGTTAAACTTACCTGCTCCGAAGCTTCATCGAAGATGATCTCCGAAAATAAGAGAATTCGAATTAATTAAAAGACATGTCTCTTCTTTCTAATTTCAATTTTGGGTTTATCTCTTTCATTTAAATTTATGGTGCGGTACTCTCAGAATGGAGATCACTTCCATCTGTAAGCTACCAAATGAGGACTCGATCGGCAGTCGGCGGAGCCGAATTTGCGATACTCACACATCCTAACATTGCTATACTGCCGGTCTAAGGTCGCAAGGATCATCGCTACGGTTGGGCGAATACTTTGGCCAGCAATAGCCAAACGGATAAGGTTGTGGCGGTTGGACGTGAAGGTCCCTGGCTCGAATCCCCCCACAGCCGGTCAACGTCCCCACTTGGCCACCCTCTGTTGGCCGCAACCCCCTTCCTGAAAAATGATGTGCATTGTTATTTTACTAATAAAGGGAGTAAACGATAAAAGATAAAAGATCTCGGATGTATGCACGCAGGAACGACCCCCTAGAAGTACGATTACAGTTATCCAGTTGAACAGTCATCTGTGCTGTGCCGAATAGCATTCCAATGAACATTAGTGAATGAGAACATTTGATCTGTAGAACATTTTATCACCACAGTTACACTTAATTTTTGGATGCCAACCAACTTAACCATGTGTAAAAAACATGGAATTGTTGTCATTACCAAAACATTTGTCCAATTCATTATACATGGAAATTCACTGTTTAATGTTCACCAAAATGGGATTATCATTGGAAATCACAGCATATATTTTCCATTCACTGCACACTAAGTCATACCGAGAGAGTCACACAATAGAACATCGAGTTTGAATTTTAGTATTTTTTGTAAGTTTTCCGGGATACCATTGGCAAGATCACAGACCTGAAATATTTATTCATCTGACCAAGCCTGATCAATTCTGGCCGATATTCTTCAGCAAAAACTTGTTTTGTATTCCTGTTCCTACCTACCCACTCCTTTCTCACAGAGTGTGGCGCAAAGTTCCGCGAGGAGATATGTAGAGTACGCAGTCTAAACAGCTACATTGCCACCTTCGCGAAAGACGTGGACTGACTTTAACAAATATCGTGCTCATCACGCAGCTCGATCATATACACAACCTCCCGAACCGGAAGAAATAGTCCCGGTAACCTGCGCTCGAGTGGTCATGATTAACGGACATTCTCAATTAATTATTCTCAGTTACGCGCTCTCTTCATCGAAATAACAGCATGCCACGTAACCTGTTTCATGCGGAAGCTGTTTCACGATAATTTTGACTTTTGAATGCTTTTCAGTTATCCGACTTATCCACTTGATATCCCGAAACATTGTACCTCCACTTGCGCTCAGTATTGCCGACTTTCTCTCTCGCTAGTGTTTCCATTGCCACCACTTCTGCTTCGAATGATTTTGATGTGCTTCTCATCCTACCTTCATCTTATCAGTTCACCTCTTTTATTTCATCCAACTCACTCATAAAATGTATCCTAGATTCTGATTTGCCACTCATCTTTCTGTTCACCTACCCACGTACCCATGGAGGGTCCTTCAATTAGCAACCCACTCGTTCAGTTTGATCAAGTTTACCCGCTTGGATGAGCTCATTTATTCGTCCCGCTTACATATACAAACGGCTGCCTTACAGAGGGAAAACACAGAAATGCGTGTCTATGGCAGTGCTTTTCGGAAAGGGTGAGGATTGAGGGTTTTGCAGGCAATTTAGTGACGTGAAATCTAATCACATCCCCTCCCTATAGCCAGTGTTTGGCTACGAACCAAAATGGCATGCCTCATCAAAATATCAGAATGACTGTTGATACTTGAGGCGCAGGCAGAAACATTACGAAGAAAATGAACAATTAGAAACTTTCCAAGTTTGCACGCTCGTGGGCTTATGTTTATCGATCTGTTGCGCGTACTGTGACGTCACGGATGTGTCATGCGACATTCTCGGCAGAAAAGTCAGTACAGTCTAATACAGTACACATGCACAAGCACACGCGACTAGACGTTGTGATCAGATCTAACACTGGATGCCTATGAAATACCAAAATAACTGTTCTGCTACTGCCACTTTGCATTTTCTTCCAAGCTTGAACCTCGTCACACTCAATCATTCTGAAGACCAACTTTGAGAAAATTCTGGACACGAAGGTAAGAAGCGTTGTCCACAGACATTTCGGTCGAAGCTTCGCGGTTGCATTCTGCGGCGTCAAGATACAATTAGAGTCAGAATTAGCTGAACGAGAATCAAATCCTGCTATGCTGGCTGGTCGTACTTCTCCCTCAAGACTTAACTCACTTCCTTCGATTGTGCTGACATTCTATTTAACAGGATACACAGTCTGCTCTCCATCACCAGTAACCCTAATTGTAATAATTTGACTTGTAAATGGTATACAAAATTCAGTCAGTCATGGTAACCAGCGAACACGAACTACCAGTGGGTAATCAATTGGCTTCGACTCAGTCTACCCAAACGAAATCAAAAAAGATTATAGCAGAAAAGAAACAAGTTTCAGTTGCGTTCGCAGTTCATAGATTTATACATAAAATTAAAGGTGTTTTGGTTGGCAGGATTCGTTTCGCCCAATCGCCTTCGCGAAATGATTGTATTTACGACCGCTTTTCGTTGCTGTTCTCATTGGCTGCTTGCCTACTCACGCCAGCTTGAAACCGTAAGGGACTTCATCATGTGATTTGCACGTGAACGTACCGCATTAATGAAGCTCAGCGACATTAGCTTGCCTCAGGAATCCCAGACGTCATATCTATTTCATCGAGCTAATCAAAACAGAAAGAAAACAGAAGCTATGAGCTGTTAACAGTTCATATTATTCTTCCCAATCACGGACGCATAACAGTCCGATATTTACAGGAATTCCTGTTGGTACTAATAACCTGATAAGCTGACGAACTGGGATGTTCAAGAGTTTCGAAAATTTTTTAGTTACCAACTTCGTAGAAGATGAGTTGACTGGGGCAATATATTTTAAGGTCATGAAAGTGAGTTACATGAAACGCTAACATCACGCAGCATGTTATTTTCTGTCGTGATAGAACAGCTTGCGGCAAGTGCCCAGACAAAAACGATCATTCTATCAACACTGAAACGTTTGAATGTATATTCCCTTAGTTTCTAATTCTGTCATTGGCAGTTACTTCCCCTTTCGGTGGTCTTTGAATGACCTTAGGTCTTGTCCCAAAAATGTAAGATTATTAATGTTATTATCAGAGTTATTGTTAATGTTAGTAGTAGTGATGACCGCTTAAGTGGTAATCGACGTGTAATGATGAATCGCGTAAAGTGATGGCCAGGCTTGCCCAAAAGTGGAGTAAGATGCTGGGAGGATTAGGATGATATACACAGTATCATTCTTTGAATCCAAATGTCCAATCTGCTGATCCGTTTAATAAAAAGACGAACAAAGCAAACAGACAATTTACGTTACTCGCAATATGGCACTCACAGCCGACCTTCACAGCAAAATCGTTTAAACTGTCTTTCATAAATTGTCAACGATTTTACTAACCGAGGTCTGGAATGTAATATAAACCTCGCGATAAGCTGAAACAGAAAGACCACTAGTATCCTGGAGATCGGCATAGTGGGTCGTGGACAAGAATGTCAAATATTGAACTCCAAATATAGCCTGCCACTTTCTCATTTGAAAGCCATCAGTTTATAGGACAGTCTTCCTACGATGAAGCACCCTACCGTGTATTATCATCACGTTTTGATTATTAGTGCTCGTTGGTTTTGATTCAACGGTAAATTCTCACCGAAAGTTCATCCTCCCAATTACTGTCGGAATGGCAGCGTCACCTTCAGACGGATTATCAGCAGAGAAGATTGGGATGATCAAATCAAACGAGTAAATTCACATGTTCCTTATTAATTTGGTCGAGAAACCTTCATAAGATTCAGCCTAGGCTAGCAAGCATAAAAGCTTCCTAAAGTTTTAGAAGGAATGTCGCGATATGAGAATGTTAAGTTGTTGCTACTGGTTCACGGCAAGTTTCTCCAAGTGAGTGGTCCATGTGACTGAAACTGTGCTAGCAAGTCACATGGTCCTTTTCATCAACATATGACTCAGACTGAGTTACCGGTTCACAGGCCTGGTTCCGACAATCCCCATTCTTGCGCCCCGTATGCAATAAAGACTATTCAAAAACTTGTGCTGATTCCGCAGCATATCTCGCAATTTATGAGCTATAGCCCCCAGTAAACCACCATGAAACCAATGCACAAAGCTTTCAGACTACGTTGGTTGCTTCTCCAACTGCAGTGAAACCTGTACTCCAGACAGACGCTACTAAGATATTTACTGTAGAAGTGGAACACTTTTGAGTGAATTTTAAAAAGGGACGCAAAAATTGGTAAGTTCGCAGTTTTCCGGTAGATGTGAACACTAAAACTCAGGAGAACAAACAGCTTCCACAAAAGAAATTAAGTTCAAGCTAGTCAGATAGATGTTGTACATCGGTTTCGCATAGTGAGAACTAATCACCATTTTTGAAAGTTGGCGACTCACATGAAACTTTTCAGTGGGGTGATTTTAATATTTAACCAAATAAGGGGATTGGAGGTATACTGGTGGCTGAAATTTCAGTCGGATATCGTAGAGAACACATTGACAAACAAGCTTCGGGGATTTACAACAGCCTAACAACAGCATGTTTTATGGGGTACGGTGATCAGAAAATACTAATGATAGCAATTAAGTATAAGTTGGACTGACACGTCCACATAGATACTGTGTATTCGACGTTGGAATAATGTGCACTGATAAATGACTTGTCGATTCCAGTTGGTCATAGGCTACGTAACCGTATCATGCCCCGATAATTAGGCTGGTCGCGTAGTCAGTGTCCCAGTGAGGCCGAAAAACCGTTTATCAGCACACATTATCTCACTTAATATGAAATACACAGTATCTATGTAGATAAGTCATTCTGATTTCTGCCTATTTATTCTCACTGGTATTTTTCGATCACTCTAGTACATAAAAGGTACTAGATTTAGGTAGTTGTGAAACGCGAAAAACATGCTAATTTGCTACAAAACGGAACTCCGACTGTTCGTCTGAATGAGTGACACACATTATGGCAGCCAAATGAAATGTAACATTTTTGTGCGCATAAGACTATACAACACAGTACAACCTAAAGCACTCCCACAAGTCAGTTACTTAGCACTGTTTACCCCTTTTACCGGTCTACCGTGTTCTGTGCTTTCTTGGCCATATCGGACTAAAAGCCTGTTTGAAGTTCGCCGAGGCAGTAATCATAGACCAACGAGGTTCAAACTTCTGTGCCCAAAAGAATTTCTGTGAAATTCCCTTTCACTTTGGAAATTATCGGACATTTTCTTACGCCTGACATCTCTTATTTCCTTTGATCTGCCCGATCTGTGTACATGCACATATTCAAATTTCCTTAATGTCTTCATTTTAATTAAGACAGTGGCAACTAATGCACTACTAATCGGCCAGTCATTACCATTATGTGTCCACTGGCTCGCCCTCTCTTCGTACTGTGACGTGATGGTTGTATAGTAGATCATTATTGACGATCCTAGTAAACAGAATCACATGATTTGAACATCCTCAGAACCGAACAAGGATTTGCCACTTTCCCTTCCCGTACGGATGCTTGACGAATTTCTGCCATGCCATTGTTAAGATGCTTCCTTATTCGCACTCCAATTTTTTTCCGAGACCCAGTTGCTTTCATGAATCCTCGTTGAAAAACTAACTAGAACTACTTCGTACAAACTGTATCGGTATGCGTGTTATCTAATCATTTTTATGTGCTGCTTTATGGCTGTTCAGAATCTTCCATGGAAAACGTAATTTAACTCGACCTTAGAATAGTATTCCACGGTGAGACCTTGAACCTGCATTAATTTACAGTCATCCTGTATTCCTTTGAGATCAAACGAAAACTTAACCACCCGCTAGTTGTGACCACGATGTGTGAGAACTCCTATTGTGGGCATTGAACTTGCAGCACCATAGGACCCAAACGAGAAGCCTTTTCTTTTATTCTACAGGAATGTATCCCGGATATGGCAACTGCAGCAGAGCTTTTCGCCAAGTAGTTACACCAATACATACAGAATTACCTACTAGGTAATCAAGTGTCAAAAGTCCAGAGTCGGAAGGCCTTTTAGGCCAGTTGCCAGATGTAGCTTTATAACTACAATAAACCGGTTTTGTGCGCTCGTAAATCATTGTTCAAACAACCATCGATTGTTGTTCAATGGACAGCGTGTATTTAGGAAATGGAGACATTGAACTAGCTGAAGAATAATAGCTCCGATGATTACGTGAGATGAACCCACTACTGGGGGTCACAGAACACCTGCTCACTGGGCCAGTCGTTTACTGACTGAGCTAGCGAAAGTTTACAGACATCGAGCGATTGTGATCGACAGACCAAAGTAGGTCAGACCAGGGGCTTTTGTCACCTGACAAGAAATTGGACAACTCGGGCACGTAAGGAGTGTAGTATTTGAGTGTTTACCTGTATACACATGCATCTAACGTACCGTTCATCACTGTACTGCGAGTGTGAGTTGCTGCACAACGCCACAGACCAACAGCTCCCACGCATTCGAAACCGCTAACCGAGTACGCCAGCGGCAGGAAATTCCGTCTTGCCATGGGTTCTCATATTTGTACTTATGCTCCAGGTTCTACCAGCTGCAGCTGTAATAAGCAGTGGAACGAAGTCCTAGGGATTCAGGAACAAGAGAAGGACTGTATACAGGAATTGTCATTGATTCTCCTATACATCCTCCACTTGCTTTACACGAATGCATAGGAAGCGTAGAAAAAGTATAACCGAGTACAAGTTTGTGTGCCTTGCTACTGCTGATTCTGTGGTCCCCTATCAAAGCATATCACGCAAATGCTGAAATTTTAAGCTTGTGCATTACTACGGAGTCAGGTCCCATGGGAAGTCGAAAGTGGCATTGGTCGTATAAGTTGCGGACAAACTGAAGCAAATGGGGTTTACAAGATGCACGTCAGCATGCGTATGAGGATGCTCGACTCTCTGCTAAAATTTCCTTGGTGTACTAAAATGGACTTGCCAGATAATCACGGTTAGCAGAAAATCGGTTTACAATTTCCTTACCTAAAAGCCCAACAAACCACTGTTTTGATGGTAAGAAAATTTCGCCCTTATTATTAGTTTAATCATGTGTGATGAATCAACGTGGAAGTCGCGTGATACAGTCCGACACAGCTTCGCGCTAAATTGCCTAGACAATCGGCCAGCGAGAACCGTAGCAACAAACGGTCGTGAAGTCCAAACGTTCCTTGAAGGCCATTGGACGGAATGTGTTCCGCCAGTCAGGATATCCCAATTTCGTGTATACATATGCAAGTTGCAAATAAAACCCGAATTTCTTTCCCTTCTGCTTGGGTCCAGGTCAGTCCGGTGCCTGCTGGTAATTCACATCCGTCCGTTTTTACGACTGGCCGAATTGCGTGGATTGAATTCAAGCACAAGCATTACATCACACATTTCAGCACCGGATTTGGGATGCAAAAATTTCTTACTTATTTGACTTGCCTCTTCTCAAATGGCTTGAAAATTCTACGACCTCTCCCAAAGTTATCTGAGTACTGTTCAGCCCTGTGAGTGTCCCAATAGGGAGTAGCCTGTGTAATACGAAACCAGTGATTAAAGTTAGGATAGCCTTGGGCGTTGCTCGGATGCTCAGTATCAAATATCTGCGGTCAGAATATGGACCTGGCAAGCGGAGGATCATTGGTTCGGTCCTGTCTGTCGAGACGAAATATTGAATGGAAAAACTACAACATGGATTCTCGCTACTCATGAATGTTGTCTATGTAGATCACATTAACATGCAATGTTCATTTCCCTCTAAAATGAAGATGCGCTGTCTTCGAATTCATATCTGTCGCAACGAAAGTGCAACCTACGTGATAAGGTAGCCAAAAAATAATGACTGCTGCAATCAGCATGGGATAACTGTAGTTGTCGTGATAACGCAAGAGTAACGGTCATTAATTCGGATTCCTCACACAGGGGTATGCGACAGCAACATCCGCGAACTGCATGTCGCATTTCGTCTAGGTCGAGGTTGCATCGACCGGAAATTCACTTTTAATCATTTGACTGGATCGCGCTAAACACGCCTGACGCCCACCAACTGTAGTCTCTCTGTACGCGGAAGGAGCGTTCGACTCAGTGGACCGGATAGCGCTATTTAGAGCTATTAGCCGGAAATGCATCTCTCGGAAATTCGTGAAACTGGTACGAACATGGTACTTCCATATTTCTGGACGGGTGATGATATAAAGAGAACCATCAAACAAATTCGAAACTGCTAGTGATTTTCGTAAAGGATGTCCCATTTATCCATTCCTTTTGAGCTTCTTCATGAACGAAGTAATGGGAAGTCCTTTAGGAAAACCTCCCCACGCAGGCGTCAGACTGTCGAACGGCGAAAAGTCGTGTGGTATTGATTACGTGGACGACCATTTCTGTGTTTTATCGAATGCATGGGACACGTGTGACGCTCATCAGATAGACTGGGGAGGGCTGTAGCTTCATTCGACGATGTCCACTGCACCAACCGTATGTCGACAAAATGTTCGAACACGGAACCAGATGGTCTTCTTGCGGTAGAAAAAGACGTGTGCAGAAATTGCGGGGTATTAACTTCACAAGTGACCAAAACAGTTGACTATCAGAAGAATGCGACACAAGCTTAGTAGCTTCTAGTTCAACGAATGTACTCTTTGTATTCGTACGACCGCAGTGCACTTGTTACGAACATGTATGCAGCGTAAATGAGTCATGGCTTTCAGAATGCCATCTCTCAGACTGCACGGATACATGCATGAGCGAACCAGTCGAGGGAACTTACTCCGAGTTTGGTAAGATGGGGAATATCTCCAACCAGCAGCGACGTCCGGAACTGGTCAGAGAACTCACATTTCACTATTTCGAAGCTCACTGCTTAAAAAGCTAGGATTCCCTCCACCTCACAACGTCAATGGGCACTGGTCGCCTATCAACAATGTCTTACATTCTGCAGGCTTAGTGAGCTGTCACCTGACCCGTCGCGCTGTGACACTCCGGATTTCTGTTGAGTCATTGACCTTTCTTCACGCATGCTAGTCAATCCTGGCTGGTAACTAGTATAACGAAGCACTGCGCGCAACAAGACGTGAACTCAATGAAAGCTTGCTTAGGGGTCGTGAGATCTGGTGGCTTCAACATGCTGTGGAGATAGAACGTGATGCTGCTACAGGAGATTCCTGCAAGCTGCTTCACCTCATCCGAGCTACCAGTGAGAAACCATTAGGTGTGAGCAAAACGATCTATGAAGCTGACGGTTCGTCTATCCACAACCTGCAGCGCCGTCTTGTACGCTGTACGAAGTACTTCTAAGCACTATTTAGCTGAACCTCACCATCGGCCTCTCCCGCAGCTGTTCTGACAAGCGTCCAGTGGCCTATCACAACAGATCCACCAACTGAGGTGGAAATCCTCAAACAAACCCGAGTCTCACGATGGCATAAATCGCCTCACACTGATGGCTCTTCTCTAGCTCTATTTAAAGATGGAGGAAGGGAACTGGTTAGAGAGCTTCAAGTTTTGTTCTCGAACGTCCGATACTCCGAGAAAGTTCCCTCCTTGTGGGGCAGGGAGTCGATTGTCGTCCCTATCTCTAAGAAGGCCTCGTGCAGTGACTGCGCCAACCATAAGATCATTAGCCTAATCTCGGTGACATCAAAGCCGCTTTCGTCCGTCATTCCGCGCAGGTTGTAAAACACGTGTGAAGGAGAAACTCGTGAGGAACATGTTGGGTTTCGTGCTAATTGTGGATGCATTGATCAAATCTTCACCCGGCGACAGCCGCTAGAGCACCGTTTTACCTTCCCAAAGCCAACAGTCATCGTGTTCTCGGACACTGGCGCAACCTTTGACTCTGTTGGGAAGTGTTGAGAAATGGACTACCTGAGAAGTACGTGTCGGTCCTCAAAGAGCTGCACCGTGTCGTAGGTCATGTCGAGTTTGGGCTTATAATCAGCTTTGGCCACTCTTCGTCGTCTTCAGTGAAGTACGGCAAGGCTGCCCTATGTCCCCATTCCTTTTCAGCTTTGTCATAGAGTATGTTCTACAGAACGCTTTATTTTTTCTTTTGGGCCATGGAGTCGAACTCCTCCCAGAAAACAGAATGCTCACTTAGAGGAGTATGCCGATAATATCGCCCTGTCGAGCGATGATGCACAGGTAATTCGACGAGAGTTTGACCACTTTGCGATTGAGGTAATCCAGATACGGTATGTATTTTATACCTTTAAAATGCAAGATACTTCTTCAAGACTGGCAAGATCCTGTGCCTGGATTCACCGTTTGTGGTGATCGTTTGGAAGTACTCAATAGGTTGAAGCACCTCGAGAACTGGATCACACATGGCGGTGTTGGGGAGATCATATCACGAATTGCGAAGGCCAGAGCAGCTTTCGCGTAACTCCGACATTTGTAGCGGCACCGTGACATTCAGTTTTCCCGCTAGAGGTGGATGTGCAATGCCACGTTCGTAGTCTTTTTCTTTACGGTCGCGATGTCTGGTCTCTCCAAAGTTATGCCTCTTCAGTAATAACATTTTTTGGTCCAGATCTTCTCTCGGTCAACCCCTGCACATCTGCGTGGCATTTCGCTTCCTGCCATCCCCTTCATGAAATCAGGTACATAGTTATTTGAATAATGAAGATGGAATAATTGTAAAAATTATCGAATATACCCACCCAAGAACGCACGCACAATTCCAGTTTTTCATGTGGAATTGATCGGTCGATTTGTGATCGATTTCGGATTTCGTGTCGTAATTTATGGTGCGTGGATTTGTCCTTCGCTCAGTGGTCTCACCGTTGCTATGTAAAAAATTTTTCCAAATTAAATTCGATTCCGTATCTCATTGAACGATAGGCGGGGAACTAAACTCACTCTTGATTCTACTGCTGTCAGGTGGTTTTAGATTCATGGGTTTATTTCAAATAAGTTTGATATCTACCTTGTACAGATTTACTCTCAGCAGTTCCAAGAATTCACTGTTAAAAACGGTGTCAAAAATATCTGTCTCAGTTACTAAGATAAATATAAACATAAATTCTTTCGGAAGCATTTCATCGCTTGAAAGATGGTAATTAGTAGTTACAAACGAAGTGAAAACTACTTAGTTTAATCGCTTTATTGTTGTAGCACCAACTACTGATACATGATAATTTAACTGATGTGAAGTACATGCAGAATCCATACCGCAATTAAATTTATCGCCATTCACTAAACGAACGATTCAAACAACCTATATCTCGGTCGCCACTGTTCGATTCTTTGATCAACAAGAGAATTAACAGACCACAGGATCGATTAGCATTCCGCTCGGGTATAAATGTAAAAATCGATCGGAATGCGATTGAATTGTACAATGAGAATTGCACTTAAATATGAAATAATTCCTTTTTCAGGTCCGTCAGACCAAGTTCAATTCGTCATTTTTGGAAACTTATTTTTAAGCTTAACCAAGGCAATATTATCCATTGGAAAACGCAAGGTCCAACAAACAAACCCGTGCTCGTTGTTTCATCACTGGCCAGATAGAAAAATTTTAGCATTCTGAATAATCCCACAGAACACATTGAGAAACAACACAGCGTGACGAACAAACTCGTTTTCGGTATTCGTAATCATGTCAATACATGACATTGTCTACAGCAGTGGTGCAGGAATCGTAATCCTCAACAAAAAGGACGATATAGAAAAGATGAAGTCTGTAGTAGGCTACTTGTCGAAGTTCACGTTTAACACAATCGAAAAAGATAAAAGGATGCAGATAGAAAAATCGATTTCCAAGAAGTTACGGTTATTGAAACAGAAGGGAATCATAGACGCAACTACGTTTGAACGGATACGAACAAGCGGGACGATTATTCTGAGACTATGCGGGCTCCCGAGGGTACACAAGGAAGGAGTGCCCTTGAAACTTATCCTAGACATGAGCAACTCATCTTATCACATGGCAGTAAAGTGGTTAATCGCGTTGCTGGAGCCAGTGCGGTTAGCTGTCTCAAAACAGCTTGCGAGACACCTTCGATTTCGTGGAAATCATCAAAAAGTTAGATCTTTCGGGAAAGTGAATGTTCTCGCTTGATGTTACCTCATCGTTCACAAAAGTACCAATCAGTGAAACAATTGATCACCTATGCGAAGCCATTCTTGAGAACAACGTCATCGTAAGTGTTCCAGTGGATTAACTGAGACAGCTCCATTTCATGTGCACACAAAATGTCTAATTCAAATTTACCTGGGAGGTTTATCATTAAGACGATGGGGGTGGCAATGGGATCGCCTCTGGGGCCACTATTCACCGACGTCTTTATGGCAAAATTAGAAAATACCCTATTAACGCTATTGATAAGACAGTTCACATTCTACAAACGTTGCGTAGACGATATTATTTATGTGCTAGACGAGAATGTCGATATTACACACACACTATGCAAATTCAACAATGCCCATCGGAATGTCCAGTTCACTTTTGAAAAGGAAGAAAGCGACAGGATAGCATACTTGGATGTTTGCCTTAGTCGTCGAGTGGATGGCTCCGCACGGCTGTTCGTACGTAGGGAAGCTACTTGGAACGGCCAGTATATTCACTTCAGCAGTTTTATGCCGCTTAAAGTGAAACGAAACCTAACGCATTGCCTAGTCAACAGGGCACGGAAAATCTGTACTGGCGATACTTATTTTTCTATGGAATGTGTTTCGGCAGAACGGCTATCCTGAACGTTTCGTTGAGAAAACCATGGGACAGTCTGAAAAGAGATAAGAAAGCAACTATGGAAAAGAAAACCCTGTACATAAGTTTGCCCCTCAAGGGTGACACTCCAGTGGACGTCGTCCACCACAGATTGTCCGGAGCTGATGATAAGACGTTCCACGCAGTAAACCTGTTTAAATCAAAGTCACTCGTGCAGTCACGCCTACAAGATAATGTACCGGATTCTATGGCCTCATTCTGTGTATACTCATTCATCTGTTCCTGTGGGGCAGCGTAAGTTGGCCTATCCGAACGGGTTCGTGAACACCACCCGGTTTGGTTAAACACAGGAATGATTAGAACTATCACCAGTGCTGTGTTGCTGAAGCGTTCAGAATAGTCTGCAAAGTCCAGTGTAGGTTATCAAAATTGGTGAATTCCCGGGTCTTGTCTACAGCTGAGGCCTTATGCATTCGTCTCTACGATCTCCCGTTGTGCCCAAAAGCAGTTCGTGCAAACATTGAAGCTCCACTGGCCCACTAGGCACCACCGAAAACGTATCGAATCCCCTACAGGTCTGTGAGTCACATCCCCCCAACCTATAATTTCGATCACCGCTCGTTTCACACAGACACACAAACACAAAAGCGGACTTATTCTGGCTTCTAGAACTGTAACCCATCAACCCCTTCTCATTTGTAGTAAATCACATAATATTATGTAGTGGCATGATTACAAATAACAAAATTTTTATTGGTTGTACAAAATAACCACCAATGACTCAGAAAAATGTCTTTGCGGATGACAGTTCTAGCTGGCCTAACACCGTCAAACTTATTCCGATTTGCTTGGTCTAGACGTTTATTGCACTGATTAGTCCAACATCAGAATCGACAACCTTGACCGCTGAACAGGTTGTCAAAATTCCGCCTCAGACAAAAACATTAAGTCCATTAGACAATGACTCAACAAACAAAGTATTTTTTTCTTCTGACTAAGTGCCCATAATAATTTGACAACAGGAAGATAGATAGACTCATCGCAAATACATTCGTTACCAGTCGATAGCAAACCCCTATTCCCTTCACTTTGTTCGGGGTCGATAACAAGGCATGTCCTGGATAGTCAACTTCATTAAACCCCCATCGGAATCACATGTTTTGCCCCTGAGCTCTATCTCTGTCCATTTTACTGAAGCAATCCTCAGCGGAAGAAAGTTTAATTAACTTGCTTGCACCAATGACAGTGATTTTAATACGTGGAATCATGGAGCAACCTCCTGGCTGTTCCAAAAAATACCGTCCGATGTGGCTACACCGAGGACTAGTTGAGTGCGAAAAGTTCGACCGTCGAACATTATTGAATCGAAACCCCAGATCGGGGTAGTTGGTCAATGTACACCGCCAAAATGAATTAAAGAAAGGAGAAAAATACAAATTTTAGTTTCCCCTTGGACAACCGGGGCTAGCCCAACTAAGCACATTTGATGCCTGAAGATATCGGTGGGATAATTTTTGTGTGCTAAAATTATCCGCTTGAAATATCTAGACTCGCACACCGAACCCAAGCAATCGGAGTAGTGGTTTGCAGTACTCGTTACCTCTAGTGACGTCATTCGGAACAATGAATTGTGGATATATATCAGTCCCTTTCGACACGGTTGCTGGTTTTTTTACTCTGGTGCCTATAGCAGCATCATGTACCGTACCTAGACAGTTGCACAGTATAGAAAATAAGTTTATTTGCTACACTGCTATAATTTATCAGTGGTACCTTGTGCTGGGTTTATGCGCAGATCGCATGAAACAGGGTTCTTCGAATCCTGCCTAGAAAACTTGCCAATCGGAACCGTGAGGACAAACTGTCGTGAAGTCCACACACTCTTCGAAGGCGATTGAACGAAGTGTTCGGTCATTCAGAATATCTCTAGATTTGCGTAATTACAGGAACTGTCGATTATTCTGCATACAAAAATTTCCATTGTTAACATCCTCTAGTTCTTATTGGGCGTACAATGGCACCAGCAAATATCGTGAATTTATTTACAGGTTCCCCTTTTTAGACCCGTTCCTAGGCTGTAATTAGGTCAGTAAAACATGGGCAACCTTGGATATCTAGGTAATCGCGTCTGAACACAAAAATGAAATCCTTCTGAGACACGAAATTTTCACAAATGGTTTGGAACGGCCTTAGGATTTATTTTCGTTTGCTTTCATAAGTGATAGCAAACGCATTTATTTTACCAAGTATTCTACCCACGATTACGCACTTAGTTGCAGGCTAGGGTATTTGGCGTTAACAAAGTCTAATAATCATGGTTGATCACGAACAGAAAAATTTTTGTACGGGGAGGATCTTCGTTTAAATAAAAGTTGACTTAGCGTGAAGGTCACTTAGGCTCGCTGCGTTAATATCGTTCATTGTTACCGCGAGAGTGAAGCAATGAACGAGAAACAGCGAATTCATTTTGTACCTCCAATGTAGCGGATAGCGAACTGATTTCAAAACATCGGTTGATTAAAAATTTTACCCCTGAACTTCTCCAACTTTTTAAAATGAATAAGGCCACCATTGGTATCATAGTAAACAAATTAACTGTGCCAAGAGCATAATTATCATGGACCAAATCAACCATATCCGAAAGTAATCACAAACTTACCCATATTCAGATTAAAATCTCACGACAGAAATTCCTTTCGTCAATCTTGTCGCAGATTATCGTCGATATTCTATGCACCATTATCCAAATAGACTTGACTACTATCTGAACGCTCCAGATATGTGGCGTGAATTAATCTCATACCAAAGCAGGGAATGTAATTATCCTACACAGCACTAGAAAATTCGCATCAACTCATTCTATGAACTAGTTCATTTTGTTGACGAATACATATCACAAGGTGGTTTGAAAAACATTAACAAACCTGACTCCTCTAGAAGGGAATTTTCTGACAAAGTTGCCCGCCTTTTTTCTCCCGTCTAAAGTGTTCATTGTTGCATGAATAAAGTTAGGAAATCCTTACGAACAGATCAAAGGAGAATCCACTCCAGGTAGAGGGAATTTTGAGTTTCTAGTGACAAAGTTATTGCGCTCATTCTAAGAAAGTATCAAATATAAAGAAACGGCAATATCTCCAAAAAATTCCGGTGTCTCACTCTACCGTAATTTATTAAACATGTTATCCTGAGTAGAGCGGTTTTCTTTTAATCCGACGTTAATCGGGTAGGAGTACACTTGAGTGGAGGGTATACCTTATATAAAATCCTACCTCGGCCTGGATTTTGACTCCATCCGAGATGCGCCTTTTGTCATAGCGTGATAATTAAAGGAGACAACCAATCAGTAGATACTGACTTGGAAATTGGGAAGCTTCTTGAGGTGTGATGTGAACGAAATTTCATGCTGGAGGTGTGGGAGGTCAGTTCGAAAATACTAAAAATTTGCTGAAGGATAGCGGCATGCCCACCACCTACCGCTGTTCATTGGGGCTGTATTCCTAGCAAAACATGCGTCAGTTTGCTTTTGACTTAATCTCACATTGTTCATCCTAACGAGCTCGTGATGCGTCATGGCTACGATATACACATTACAGCTGAAATGGAATATCGATGAAATTCCTAACCTTTTTTGCTCACTAGGTAATCCCAAACCATGCGGCTTGTTAACGAAAAGATTCACCAGTTCTTGGTGAATAAAAGGAATGAAAACTGAAGTATTTACTTTAATATGCTGTTGCACACTGTAGAGGAAGTTGCTCATATGATGCTTGTTGCACAAGTTTCGACAAGACCTGTAAATCAGGTGTAAATAAAACCCGAATTTCTTTCCCATCTGCTGCGGTCTTCTGTTTGTCCTAGTTTACGTAGCTTGGGTCGAAGTCAGTCCGGTGCCTGTTGGTAATTCACATCAGTTTTTACGACTGGCCGAATTCGGCGAATCGATTTCAAGTACAAATATTACAAACTTTTTCGGTGATAAATCACAAAAACGGTAACACAAATTCACTGGATAATCCAGCGTCGGTGAGTAATGACAGTGGCTATAATACGGTGGAGTTTGCTTCTCTAATCTTTCTCTTCATAAATTGATACATGATTCTCACCATGACATATCAAGGTGACAAATATAGCTTGCCTATTCATAAGACCAAGGACTTACCTCTTTTGGGAAATAGCATTCTAGAAAAGGCTTTCGAACCGACCGTCTTTGTTGCACTCTAATGAAAATTCTGCGGTTGTTAGGTTGCTGACCTGATTTGAGCAAATGATCCGCGGACTAGAATACTGGCTTCCTACAGTAAGCAAACACACTGCTTAGCTCTGTCATGTTGTAGATGATTGGCAGCCAATGGCGTGGTGACAAATTATGGAATAGCTAAGATATGTATGATACGCCCAACATAAAAACTCGGTTCGCTTTTAGGTCGTACCGTTTTCCTGTTCCTTCCCAGATCGATATCAGTCAACCACTGTAAAGACATACGTTTACACTAATTAACTACTGTAACAGTGTTGGTATCAATTCACCGTGGTGAGTTTTAATATTGGTGAATCACAAAATAACTCTACTCCGTATGTTTCTAAAAATCTTATGAACAAAATACGGTATAGCTGGACACAAGAGGTCAGACCGATAACTCCTGCGTTAAGGTGAATTGTGCTTAGATTTCACCCATTTCTCCGGACTACTTGGTCGTGTAGGTCTCATTGATCGAATTCAATCGACCCAGTAACATGGTGAGCAAGCCCAGGTAGACCAACGAGAACATGAGCAGGTTAACCAATCCGTGCCAGACTTTCTTAAGGTCACAAATCAGTTGGTGCATGATGCTTGCTGTCAGCTAGAAATGTCATCGAAAAACCTGTAATGTTCAGAAACGACCTAAATTGAAATATTTCTGGACTGAATTATGGACCACATAATAGTAGTTGAATCGGGGTCGAAATATTTGCTGATTCCATTCGTAGACGATGGACACAGAAGTCAGAAATCACAACTGAAAAGAACTCAATTCAACAAAATCCTGGTATACAGAGCTAATAGGTATTTTCCCATATACAATTCATGCACGGCTATTCAATGCGAATCACACATGAACACAATAAATCAAACAGAAAGGGAATTAATCAGCATCATCAGGGTTAGTTCATCATGTTAATGGAAGTGCAAGTCAGAAGTTGAAAAGTATTCTGTTGTATCAACTGGAAGGTAACTCAACCGTCCGTGGGAAGTATTTCCAAAAACAATGAAAAATATGCGCAAAGGTGAAATTTTAAGGTGTTCAAAAACCACCCAGGAAGTGTGTGTGACCCTGATTCAAGACATTATTACCCGTGTAATTTCGGTACTATATCGTACTACTCGCATTTGCGTCAAACAGATCTGGAACATGCCCCGTGTTTCACAAGACCTCTCAAGAGCACATCTGCTGGCATACTGTGAAGCAATGCACAAAAAATTAATGCACCTTACAGTAAGTGTGCACAAATGTGATCATGTCAAAGGGATCAAATTTCCGGCCCATCCAAACGAGGTATGAATAAGTCAGTTGAATGACATTTGCGAGTAATTCTAACATTATTCCCGGGTAGAGGATGACACATTTGAAATTCTTTGATATCGTACTAAAACATTCTACTAAAATAATATGGAAAATCAGATTTTGAATATCCTCTGAAATTCCATGAATTTTCTAATCAGAGCAAGACTTTGACCAGTAGACAGATGACTAAAAAGATTCACGTCCATTTTTACTTTTGTTCATGCGCATAAATCTTAAGATAGCATATGCATAAATTAGTCTTAATAGCTTCTCATTTACCATTACTGATGGGGAAATTTTGATAGGTTCCCGAATGGGGTGGCAGAAATGACGAATAATCGGATGACAGTGAATATTACAGGTTCGATCAGTCTCATTGAAGTTCAAACACTGTCTCGAGTGTGGGTCATGTTCTGCATTGTGTCTGGTGCATCTTCAATGGTTTTCCTCGACCCTGGGAGAGTAAGACCGTGCTCATGATATACACGGGGAAAAGTCTTTCCGGAAGGTCAGTGTGACGAGTCTATATGCAATTCACGTGATACAATCTGGAACAGCTTCGCGCTAGCCTGTATAAACAATCAGCCAACAAGAACGATGGGAGCAGGCGATCGCGAAGTTCAAACGTACCAAATGACATTGGACCGAATGTATTACGCCAACCAGGACTCATCTCATTTTGTGCGTAAGCGCAAGATTTATAAATAAATTATGAACGTGGACTTGTTTTCCAGCTGTGGTGAACCTCATATTGTATTCACTTGCGTAGCTTGAATCGGTGTCGATCCAATCAGCAATGGTGATTCATACCCGTATTTTAGTGCGATTGGCTGAATTCCGCATAATGATTTCAGGTACGGATACTACCATTAGCTGATATGATCACTGTTTGAAATTCGCGGCAGCATTTTCGAAGACGGCAAATAAGTGTCGACGTAATGAAAGACACGAGCAACTGAACCATGCTCCTTATCCAACAAGCAAAATTAGCGCATTGAGGAAAAGTTTCGACACTTTCGGCCAAAATGAAAAGGACTATCAGTCCTCTATATCCTACATCAGTATTTCAAGATTGACGAATTTCATGTTTGGAGCATGGAAACAGATGGACAGTTTCAGTTTGGAACTCTTGAAGAATCTACCAGATGGTTTCACTGAGAGTCATGTCTGAATGAACACGACAAAGTTTTGTGGAATATTGGCCACCATAATAAATTTGTTCTGTCTTCAGTTTATATCCTGGTGCCTGATGGTATCTTAGCATTGTCATTTAGGGGACTGTTGGTGACCAGGGTTTTGTTGTGTTTGTGCCGCCAAGTGTATGATGCTTTCAGTCCCCGTGGAACTGGAAAAGAAGAGGAGGCGCACCGAGTGAAGAACTATATAACACGATGGGCAACGAATGAAGCTGAAGTACAGAAGGGCGAAACTAGCGCATATGTGCACAACAGTTCTGATCCTTTGTTCTTCAAAGTTTCTGCTTGGCTCTGTATTATTTTACCCAGCCTGACAAAGGTCAAACCCACCAAGAACTCAATGTAGGATTTGCCTATCCAGCATTCAACTAAGCACACAAAATTTCTAATTCTAATCTGAATTATATGTAAGTTTGATGATTGCATTTATGATAGCAGAGAATAAACTTTTAAACTCGGTGACATCAGTGCAGATAGAAGGGAAGGGTATACAGTAAACCAGGAGTACCACCACAATCTCAGAAATTTACTGAGAAACAAATAGTGGTGGACTGCAAATTCTCCTTGAAGCTAATAAATCTAGGGTGAAAGAAAGCATTATGCATCTATTGCAAGTTAACTCGTTACGCAGTGAGACTTTTGAAGCGGCTTCAAAAAATAATTGCTTTTTACCGCACATTTCGCACTTCTTAGATTACCCTCGATTTTAGTCCACTAGCACGGTCGCCGATGACGAAAAACTGTCCCGTCAAGAGCGATGGTTGACACAGATCTTTTGTCGATATAACAAACTTTGATACACACTCCCCCTTTAAGTCACACTTTTCTGATGCTTAGTGTACCGTAACCAGGCAAGCAAAATAAACTGATTGTCAAAAGAAGACTTATAAAGGCAAATTTGTGACTCAAGTACGCAAATGTATTCTTCCTATGCTTAGCATGTGCTTCAAGTTAGCTGACACCTGGAGAGTTTCATGCTTTTCCACCATTTTATCCGGTAATGTAGTTCTGCTGGTAAGCTGGCAAGGATTTTTGGCAAATGATTTACGAGTGTCAAAATCCAAAGATACAAGCAATTTAATTCTTCTCGGCTACACAGAACATCAAGAAAAAGTGCGTTTCCGAATCTCTTGACACTTTGCCACGGAGGCGACAGGCGGGAGGAGCGCCCAAACTATAGTATGTTCCACATTCCTGTTGATGCGCATAAGGGTTCCCCTTTACTAAAACTATTATCACTCATCAGTAGTGCACAACATTTAACCTTAGGTAAAGTAGGATTTTCCATTTATTGGAGAAATGCGACATTTGGACACTGTTTCGGTTGCAGTAATCGGTGGAAGAATGAAATATATTACGTGACCTGATCACCCAGTTTAAATATAACCCCCGAATACTTCACCAGTCTTTCTTCGTGTGCACGTTATTTTTGCATTGCAAATGTTTGGAAATTTTCACACTCAGATGATCATGCTATGGCAACCAAGGTCGTCCATTTCTGATTACTCCTAGCCGAACCAACATCAAATACAAACACGCATTGACCAAGGCTATTTTGCAATATCCCCTGGAGTCCTTATGCAACATCGGAAAATGAAATGAAAGATGCAATTTCATCGGCCTAGTTTCAAGTGTAAATTTAACTGAAGGTTTAAAGTAATACTACGTAATCTAACTAAGAACATCGAAAACATTTCCATGTCATATGCATTCGCATCACCTAGATAACCACTTTATCACCTGTGTATCGGAAGTAGGATTGGTACAATCCATAAAGGAAGACCGGTAGTCCAATTCCTCGAAGAATCTGGCATGGAATGTTCCCAGACAAATCAATGTTCTGCCTGAAGTTGGCTATCGTCACTGATCACCCGACGCTTCAGTCCCAATTCAACAGGAACAAATCAGCGACACGGTCTATAGCTGCACACAATTGCGATATTTCACATTAACTCGGCACGACGATTCCATAAACTGACTTTATGTTGCCACATTCACTATTCGCATCGGTGAAACAATCCAAATCCATTAAGCTATCTAATTCCCAGTCAAAGGATGAGTTGTGGAAGTGCACGTGTTACTATCACCTGATCACATCAACTACTAAGAAGAGATGGCAACCGAAGAGAGAGCGGATATGCCGTCAGTTCTTTGTTCCTCTAGATTAACTCAGTGTGTAACCGGGCCGAGTACAACGCCGTGGTAATCCACCAGCGACCCCACCCGTTCTGTGCAGATTTGTACTGGATGGAATCCCCGAGAGTGACTTGAATGTAAAATAGATTAATTATTTGGCTCAGTAGATGTCCATATATTCAAAGCTGTGCACGAACATTTTGCGACGGCTAATAATTGTGATGCATGTTTGCACAATGACAAATTTAAACCGAGTAGTCAAGATCCGTGGGCTGAAACCTGTTCAGTGGATTTCCTATGGTGCATTCTCTAGTTGATATGATCCGTGGGTGCTGATAGATTCCAAATGCAGATGATCTGAAGTAGGCCTGACCAGCAAATCAGTTATTAGTTTTGTGAATGAGGTGTCGAGTAGTTGCATTAGTTGGGAAAGCATCCTATAGATACATAGTACCGACAACACATGATGATATAATCAGCTGGATGGAAGTGTTCGCTCGGCCACATTGGATGTCAACACCTTCCGTCCAGTACTGCGCAACCCACGTTTGAAATGCTCAACAGGCATCTTTTTGCGGTCGATGAATGTCGTTCTGATTTCCGCCAATCGCAGAATATTCTCGTATCTGGAGACCCTTGTTGATGGTTTCTCCTCCAATGAAGCATTTCGGCTCTGGCATCTTCGAAGGAAACCTCGGTCATGTTATTCCAATCCAATTCAAGTGTATTTGACCTGATAACGAACTCAGTCGACCTCGCGAAACCATAACAAGCCAACTGGATCAGTCACTTGTCGAAGTGTGCGACATGAGCAATGCAACTGTATACTAAAGACACCGAGGCTACATTCATTTCAGAGAACTGAGTTTGCCTAACGTAGATTTGGACAACAGCCCATCAGAGAACGGGAGATGGGGTGATCCGTCAAATAATGTCACCTATGCTACCTACTTCAGTCCTTTCAATGACAATTACAGAATCAGCACGGCAATCAAACCAAATTGTCGAGGAATTCTCGACATTGTGAGGTTGACATGAGTCCTCGTACGATCCATGTGACAATACACTCTGGCTTCATTGTCGCATGTAACTCAGAAACGCGACCGACAAAATACAGAGACTTCCGTTAACTGAAGTAAGCTTTGCCAATGATGTTTTAACACATGCCTTGTAAGTAAATCCCAACGGGAATTTCAGTTGCTATGGTATGTTTGTTTCCTTCATATACACGGTCCGGATTCAATGCTATTGCAAGACGATCTAAGAATTCAACTTCGAGTATTGCTACTACCAAATCGAAAAGACTATAAACTTACAGATGCCCAGCTTCAACGTGAGAAAAAACGAGGTCAGATGGTTATATTGGACAGGAAAATTGGAAACATCATCCTAGATAACACTCGAAATGTCCCAGCAATGAAAGTTCGACTGTGCACAACCTAACGAAAATATGCTATGCACAATATCAACTGTCTGACCAGCTGACAATCCGCGACGACCTTTTTTTCTATCAAGACAGCCGCTCGATTTCCTGGATTTTTGTCGGATGTAACTTTAGACCCAAAATTCAAACCTCGTGGGTTGTTTCATGGTGATGAGACAGCTCTTAAACAGAACAATCTGGCTTACATCAAAAGTTTCCAGGATATGAAGTCTATGGTAAAATATTCTTACGTCCTAAGTATCCTCTGTATGGTGACTTTTGGGTGGAGGTGGACCACTGTGTCTTAATAGCTTTTCACACAATCACTAGTGAGGTGTATTTACTTTTCTCCGATTCCGATCAACATAGGCCGTGAAATTCCCCGATACATTAACAACACTAAGCAACTGGACGGTTTCTACACTAGCGTGTGCCAAATCTCTTGTTTAGAGATAATCAGCAAACATGCCTCAGCGTACCTATTATGTAAAAAATACCCCATGTAAGGGTAGTGGATGTTAAATCGTTATATCCACTATTTCGGTCATAGGTCAACACAAATGCGACAACATAGCGCTGATTATAACGATCGATCAACTGAGAGAAAAGCCGCATCAAAATGTCAACTAATATCAGTGGACCGAATTAGCCCAGGGGCTTATGGATCTCTGAATAATGACCAGAAATAACCGGTGTGAGTGCATCGTTCTGTTTTAAGGAGCGAAAGTTATGTCTGCTCAATATGTCTGTTATTTCTGGAGCTAGCGGGAAACGGTGATAGACCCTATCGCGGAATGACAAGTCGAAAAAAGAACCGATATTTAGAAACGTTGGCACATTGCATCTACCAACAACGCTGTTAGTGACATTATATCATTCATAACTAAAGCAGATATTTAGCCCTATTCTTCCCTTTTAAAGTGAATTCCATCGGACGTCAGTGCTGACGAAGTCACCTCGATAGGCAATGAAAAGTTTGCAATCAAATTGCCCAGCTCAGCGAGCAAACCAATACCATCCTGTTAAACCTGCTTTTTGACAACGAGTCCTAGTTTGGATCGAAACGTCCCGATAAACGTATTAACTCAGTGTACGCTTTCTCAACTCTAATATATATATATATATATATCGTGAATGCGAAAGAACTATCCTAGATGTGTCTACACTCTGTAGGGTAGAAAGGTCCTGCGGTGACCTGCACGTGATCCACAAGGAATCAGGTAGATTTTCCATGAGAGGCCGCTCGAAAGTTTGCATCTATTTGTTTTCATTCGGCTACCTGCTCTCAATAGGTAAATCGCATGTCCCCATGAGGTTCACGCCCCCCGAACAACGAGTTTGTGATATCTCTTAGTTTGACGGAAGTATTATATCCCGCTCCAGAAATCAAGTCCAGTTTCAGTTTCAGTCCCATGTTCAGATTTACAATCAGCAGAACTACACGAACATGCTCTGTTTGCGACTGCTACCTGAAGTACCGTCTAATTGAAAAGGGAAAAAGAGAAGCAGCAATATTTCAGGGTCGGTTGCAGGGCAGTAAATCGGGAAACCATTCAGAACAGAAAAGATTTTTAGTGCAAAAAGCACCATGGATGCAAGGCATAAGCAAAATCCCGTTTGGGTTACGTTCTCTCCAAAGGAACTCGTGAATTACATACTGAATGGTCTGATGAAAGCTTGAGAAGGGAACAGTATTAAACCTCATGATTAACATTTGAATAGATGACTGTTTACCCCAAGCATTCAGGAGGAATGCAAGGCCAACAGTCAGGACCTAAAATTAGGAGCAGCTGGGGCAGAATAGCACTTCAAAATATCCATCGCCCGAATCTTCGTCGGATTGCGCTAAAACAGGAAAATCCAAACTAAAAAACGCTCCGGCAAAAGCCGGGCCCAACTGAGATGACGGGAGGTCGGACAACTTACGAGGGGTCGATAGTGCGATTATTAGGCTTGAATCAGCCTGCTCGCCTCTCCGTCTGGCAAACGTGTTTACCACCCCGACACCACGTGATCGAACCGACCGCTTGTCTTCCACCTCAACCTAAGTGTCAGTACTTCAAGGTCGCGAGTTAGCCATTCACTCCGGGCATCACTTCGTTCTGGTTGGTCAACATATCTCGAACCAATCAACGAGCTAGCTAACGGACCATTAAGTGCGCACGTACAGCTCGGCTCATTCGGCTAGGCGAAATTGGTGCGCGTGCGCGCGGTGGACATTTATAGAACGCTTCGGCACGTGTTTGTTTCGTTCACGTGTCGCCGGTACCCACATCTCAGCGACCTGTTGCCACGTTGGACTCGAGGGCATTTCGGTCGCAGGTGGCGACAGCATTCAGTGTAATGGCGATTGTGTGTGCTGCGTGTGGCGTCCCCATTGTGGATCGAACTTTGCTAAGTGTTTTAGACCGATTTTGGCACACTGCTTGCCTGAATTGTTCCTGTTGTGGATTACGTTTAGATGAACTTGGACCTTCTGTTTTTGTGCGTGAAAATATGCTTCTCTGTCGACAGGATTACCTTAGGTAAGTCAGCAAAACCTACGTTTTTATGGCTCATGACTATTGCTTTGCCGGGCTCATGCAGTGTATGAAAAAACCGTTACTTTGAATTTGCGGATGTGGCCACCCTTGGGGCACAAAGGAACGCTAGTGCGTAACGTCCATCATAATAAAGTTGCTCTTAAGTTTGGTTTAAGTACGTTTATTTCAAAATTGGCGAAAATGGCATAGTTTGTCTTTTTGTCCAAAAAATTGAATAGAGCTAAAATGAAATCCGAAAGCACTTCTGACAAGAGAGGAAGAAAAACAATCCTTGGATAGGGCGTTCCCACCCGGTAATGATTTGGACCAAACAAGGCCACTTTTTATAGGTCAATTAGTTTTGGAACACTTGTAAACCTTTGCATATTATCAATGGATTTACTTCAAAAATGCGCTGCTATTGCTTACTCCTTTTCGATTAGCTATAGGGGCCGCTAGATGCCTGATAAATTATGCAACGTTTATGGCCCACCGTGGGTTAAATTGATCGTTTGCTTTACTAGCAACGCTTCTTTTTCACTGTTTTTGACTACTACTAAGGTTGTTGGATCTTAAGTCTACTTGGAAAGACCGTTGGTTTTTATTACCTGGTCCCTGGTCTCTTGTCTGATCGTCAATATCGTGCTAATGCTTTGGTGCTGTCCCTCTGTCCTCTTAAAGTTTCCATTTCCCCGATTATCTCAACTCTGGATGACGCGTCTGCACGTTATCAAAGTTCTCTAGGCGACGCTCATGTCAGAGTCTCCTTTCCATAAACTACTAGCACAAATGGCGGACAGCGTTGTCTGATTTACTGATTGTTCTTGGTCTCACTTGTACATGTGCTTATTGATCGCCCGACGGTAAATATCTTACATTCAGCATTCTACAGTTCTGCTTTGGCTCTTTTAAGGCGCACTTGTACACCTGGAGACATTACGCTTTCCCAATGAATTATACATTCTGAAATGAGGCATCCTGAAGTTGGTGAAGTTACCCAAAATTAACCTTATCAACAAACGCAGGGCTCCATAGTCATATACCTAGCAGACAGAAATGGTGCTTAACATAAGTACGACACGGGTAACCAAAGGGACCCTAACTCGCGATGGAAAACAGTTTCCCGATACTTCGTTTGTTTTTCTTACTCGAATTTCCCAAATTTCGTTAGGAGCATGAGTGGACCACGAGTCCGTTTAAGAGTCACATGGTGATTCGTTAGTCAGGCAAGGCTAACCTTCAAAAAGGAGACAAGGAAATTTTGTTCATCTATCCATGTGCGAAACATACTACTGAGAAGAATTCCCAAATTTCGCTTTGATCTGACAATCGGTTCGCTCATTAGTAATCAACTCGGTGACATTTTCCACTCATATGACCCTAGGTTTTAGCAAGATCTCTACTTAAGTGTGAAACACAAAACCATTGCTAGATATTACATCATTAGTTGTGTGCATCACCCAAATAAACTTAATTCATGTAACTACTGCCAAGGCAGGATTTTGACAGAAATTCGAAAATGGTGCGGCAGCAAGTTTCGTACTCTTCTGGGTTCTTATACGGTTCAATTAAACAGACCAGAGTACGACGGTCGTTTTGTCCCAGAATCTTAGTACACTTTTTAGGTGTAACTCCAACTCGTCGGTCGAGAGCAACTCACGCTTCTCGGTGGCACCTTTTATTGCATAATGAACTTTTGTAAATTGAAGAAAAACTTAAGATTCAGTTAAGAACTTGGCGAGGGACTGAATGTCAGCTTGAAAGCAGATCAGAAATGCGAAATAGAGGAAACTGCTTCAGCCGTGAACGGAGTTCTCTCATGAATTCGTGCTAAATATGGGATTGATATTGTTATTAACATTACTACGAGAGAGTCAGTCTGGACGTTGAACGAATGAATAGGAACAGCAGGAAGATTGATAACTATATAAGGAATGTAAATAAGGTCAAATTTACCAGACTTTGGTGCGCAAATCACGGTTGCTTAGTCAGTCCGTCTAGGTAAAACAAGCAGCCGGTACTAGACAGTCCTTGTTGAATAAGGAGGGAATCCTACTTCAATAGGCCCGGGAACATCACTGAAGACTAACAAATTCAAACAGACAACATTATTGAACATCTATTTGAAAGACAATCGACGTAATCCGCTAACATGATCGAAGGTGAAAGAGGGCCACGATAGCTTGGTGTTTATTATGACCCCTAAATATTGGATGAACTCGGTTCTGGGAGCGGGGACATTGTTGTGTTGACCGACTGCTCATTTGGATAAAAGGAGCGAGAAAAGGTAAATGTTCAGTCAAAGGATTTGAGTGTATTAAGGTGAACGGCTGATTGGAGAGCTGCTACGTAAGCTGTCCGAGAAAGATAAGTAATCGGATTGGTTGATGGTTGATCGAGTTGAGTGCAGATTCAAATCATTGCGATAAGTAGCGGAGAGATACGGAGAAAAAGCAGTGCCGCGGAAAACGTCGGAGTTGTTTATCCAGAGATTTGCTAGATGGCAAGCAAACTGAATGCACTGATTTTACAAATATTTTTTCTCGACCAAATCATCATCATACAGGGCGAAATGAAAGCTGCACTTATTAGAAATAATCATTTCGACTTCTCTTTATCCGATGTTCCCTAGTAGGCACTTTCAGCGCTTTACTTCTTCCTCAGGGTCATTGGAAGCACGTGGTTGAATGACGTACTAATAATCTAGGGTGTGACTGCCCAAAGAATTACACTTCTCACATTGGTCAGCTGCCATAAGGCAACTATTGGATTGGCCGACTGACGTACCCAGTTCGAGTGAAGGGTGCTCCCACTAGACATGGCTCTCGATCGACAAGGAATCGGTCCGGAATATCGCATGTTATGTCCAAAAGGAGCAGAACGGCCTATACAACCAAGGTCCGCTTGTTTCACTAGCGCGAAATCCTAGGAGAGTACGTGACTCGTCATCACATTTTCGATTTTCCTTCAAAATCTCGTTTTAGTAGCAAGGAAATTCTTATTTGGGTTACTTGCACGACTACTGATGTAATGTCGAAAACCGGTTTTCGTGATTCACAGAGAAGTGAAGATATTGCAGAGATTTAAAAAAGTGCGAAACTCTAGTCGCTGAGTCTATCTAAATTGGTATCAAGTACACGATGATCAGGCGTCCGTGCTAACTCCTGAATGGCTTACGCTGCGGCAGCCATATCGATACCATTGGAATTCTCAGGTTGACACCGAAACCACGTTGTCAAACGGTTTCTTTGATTAAAGTCACTAAATCCATTGCACGAGATTTTTTCGGCGCCTCAGCTGAAAACTGCAGGGATGTATTCAAAGATTACTCATAACTGGCAAACACATGCTGCTAAAACAGGGACATGCTATGACAAATGTTGGATCAGCTGGTTTTCACTAAGCAGGAGCAGTTCCCCCTTTATTGCATTATTGGAATAGTGGCAGGTAGCACAAGTGCATAAAATGGTGGAAACTTTTCTTCCAAGCAGTGGGTTCAAGGTGGAATTTTTCTTTATGGTTTACAGTCTAATGTTCAATATGAAATTGTTTAAAAGGTTTCATTCAATACTCCGGGTTGATGTTACAGTTTTCTGCAGGACATATCGTTTCGCGGTCCTGATGGATGGGTTCCACAAGAGCATTTCATCGTTATGTTGTTAACGTAGCCGATTGCTTGTATCACCAGATGCTCTTTCGTTTTACTTTGGGCCTCTTATAATCTCCCATTCCTCTAACGAAGTCGAAGACAGAAAATCAATACCTATTAAAGCGCTGATGCTATCCTATCTAGCAAAGTTCCTTATTGATTGTGATTGGCCCACCCGTCATGTTTGTACTAGTTACTGCTCTTGTTTCACTGTTGGCCCTCAAACCTGACATGATAGAATCAGAATTCCATCCCCTGAGATCTGTTGCGTACGCTGGATCATCACGTTGCTTTTTTTGGTAAACTCAAAACCAGGTGTTTTAATGGCAATATCTTTTACCTCTAATTTCTTGCCAAGATACTTGATGTCACGTGATGGTAAACCAGTCAGAGACGACTGTGAT
Organism: Fasciolopsis buskii; assembly: GCA_008360955.1. Taxonomy (NCBI): domain Eukaryota; kingdom Metazoa; phylum Platyhelminthes; class Trematoda; order Plagiorchiida; family Fasciolidae; genus Fasciolopsis; species Fasciolopsis buskii. Next base: position 94,240 of record LUCM01009273.1, read on the forward strand.
CGTGTGCCCCTCTATAAATTAAACGCTTCTTTTGATATTTTTTCTTATCTAATTTTTTTTACCTGGCTGGACAATATTGATAGCTTCCTGAAGAAGCCGATTGCATTAACACATTCTTCACAGGTTCATTTTTTGATGGTGATTTGAATACTTGGTTGTTCCCTAATTTTGACACGAACTGGCCTTCTAGATATGTTTTGAATTTTGTCAGATGCTGCATAACACTGTGACATTGGTTTGTCCAGTTTGTTCCCAGTTTTGATTAAGCCAAGAGATGATGTGACCAGCATGTAGTTATTTGTCGTATTCGGCCGGTGCCTTCTTCTCCGTAGCTGCCTTCTTCTCCGTAGCTGCCTTCTTCTCCGTAGCTGCCTTCTTCCAACTGGATAAATGGTTTTCATTAACTCACAAAATGTGCGCGGTAAAAATATAAAAAGAAACAAAACTTGTAACCTTGCCGTTTATTATTTTTCCCTCTTGTGTCCATCTCATTATAAGTCTGTTTACATGTTGCGTTGGCATGACGCTTGTGTTCAAGCCTTTGTTAAATATGTAGTATGCAAATTCGACACATTTTCTCAGGTCACATGAAATGTGGTAGCTCAATATGATCGCTTCTGACACCCTGTTACTTGCATTCTCTCACAGATGCATGACTTTGGGCTTGCCTCGTCGAATTTTGATTGCCCGCTTGCTTTGATCAAACACTGGCAAGGTGTCGCGTGCGAAGATTCAGTCTTGTTTATTCCAATATTTTCACCAGGCCCGAAAAAATGTGTGATGGACATTAATGTTGTTTTTTCACTCCCAGCGTCCGCGTTTCTGGTTACACTGCTGCATTTCGTTCCTCATTCGATGCCGATGGTGAGGGTCTTGTTATGCCTTAGATGATCCGAATTAGCAAATGCAAAACGCCTTGATTCGTCTATCCCCCTTTCCGAATTTTCTGAGTAGTCATCACATTGATGACTGTAGCACTGTTCTAAAGTGAATACTGATGTAGAGTAAATTAATGACAATTTCCTACAGGATTAATTTTAAACGTTCCTGTTGGGAGCTTCGAAACCCCCAACAACTCGAAAAATGAGTGTGGAAAGATTCAGTAGTATTCGTGTACTACCAATCGCTCTTCATTAGCTTACCGTCGTCGATTCCCTCCGTTCTTCGTTGTGAGCGGGGCATTTATTATTAATGATGGGTGCCCATAAATGTTGATCACCCAGATTCAAGTACAATTCAGTTAGTGGTACAAAGAACACGGCTAATAATTGTTAGCCCCGGCGAAGAATTTAAGTCTTTTTTAAAGTAAATCTGGAGAAATAACAGAACCATTAAGAAGGATTGGAAAACATTGATATACAATTCGGGATATGGTGCTTTTTTCACCCCGATGTGTCGAAGCTTCCTGATTTGAAATGACAACCACCGGAGATTCTTTACACAGGTAGAAATGTGAGAAGTCCATTTCAGATTTTTATCAATAGTAACTGCTAGATATTTTGCAGAATCAACCCTGATAAACGTCTTTTGAGTTGATGACAGACGTTTCGGATGGGTAGGCTGACCGAGAGAAAGAGAGAGAGAGAGAGAGAGAGAGAACAGACATTCTAAACATTTAGATGTTGAAACTTAAACCAGCTCCTGCAGAGAAATCGTAGATAGAAGATGAGTTGTTGGAAAACCTTTGAAATTCATCGTTGCTCGAAACGGCTTGAGAGAGGGCAACACCATCAGCATACTTAAACAGATGACCGGGTGAGCTAGTGGATAGGTCGCTGATGTAAATAGAGAAGAGAAATGGTGAAAGAACAGCACCCTGGAGCACGCCTGACTTGTTAATCAACGGTTTTGAAGTTTTACCATCCATTCGTGTGTGCTGGGTTTTGTTAGTAAAGTAATCTGACAGTCCTGCTAATAAAGGCCTGGGCCACCCAAATGTTTCCAGTTTGTGAAGTAGAAGAGACCGTGGGACTGAGTCAAATGCCGACGAATAGTCCATGAAGGCGCAACGCACAGATTTCATTAATGCGTTTAAGGACTTACAAATGTGGTGATTGAGGGAGGCGACAGCGTCCAAGCTGGATGTGTTATATTTATGGGCAAACTGAAAAGGATCGTCAGGACGATACATAGAAAAACGCAGGCGTTTTAATATGGCACGCTCCGTCAGTTTAAGACCAGAAGACGTTAAGGCGATGAGGCGAAAACGTTTTGCTAAAGCAGTAGAACTGCTAGATTTTGGGATGGCAATAATAGTGATGGGTCTCCAACAGTCAAGGATGGAAGAGGAGATTAATGATGAATTAATCAGAGAAGTAAATGCATCGGTCAGAGCCACAGCACCATGGTTTTAAAGAGCTGAGGACAGACTGTCAGGACCAACCCCTGTGGTAATTTTAGTGGTGCGAAGAAGGTCGAGTACCTCTTCCCCAGAAAAACTTGTGACTGTCTTATCATTACTCTGTCCAAGTATGACTGGTCTATAAGTGGAAGGATGGATGAGAGCACGATTGATGCTGTCAACATCCGCAGAAATTTTCGTATGCTTCCTCTTCTTCCCACACAACAATCGAATCCCTTGCCATAGGAGTCGATTGTTGTTACCAGTCAAGAGTTGGCTGGTGAACGTCACGTCGATGCGTTGGATTTCCGTTTATGTTAGGTTGGAAATGTACCGCACGCTTGAGTTATTACGAGATTTGTAGAAGTGCTGCTTGCATCGTCTTAGAGATTAAAGTTTCTGGGTGGAGATACGGCCATTTGAAACGAATAATGTTTCTAAGGGACAGCAAATATCAAAGATTGCGTTGGTTGTCTCTGTGAAAAGTTTGGCATTGTGATTGAGCAGGGATTCAAAAGAGAAACAGGTAGATGCGAGCGAAACGTAATTTTGAAGAAGAAGAAGAAGAAGAAGGTTGCTGTGTAAGTTTATGGAGGCGAACTCGGATTTGATTTGTTCGCCTGGAGGAATGGAAAGCTGACCTAGAGTATATCTTGGGCCTTAACAGAAGCAGACAGTGATTACTACTTGAAAGTGGAGCACACAGTTTCAGGGGAAATAAATCAGGGTGGTTGGTAAAAACTATCTAAATTGGAGCCGCCTCTGGTGAGAGAAACGCAAAGGTCAGTCAGATCTAACACAGTCAGTGGTAGAGTAGACGCATGATTAAAATCACTTACAATAATATGCAAAGTGTCCTCAAGAAGAGGAACAGTAAGTACCGGGAAAGAGTCGAAAAGATGCGGCATTTTGTTGCGAGCTAATAGGGGCAATGTATAAATTCGTTATGATAGAGCTGGTATGGCGAGAAAATCTAGGATGACACTGTGCCAGGAGACAGTCAATTCCGTTTAGCGAGTACGTATAAACAACTTCGGACTTTTCAGACCAGGAGTATATTTATGTTGCCACACGGCCGCCAGTCTTCTTGTCCGGAACTTTGTCCTGCCGACACGGTCTGAAGTTGTCTATCGACACCAGTGAATCAGTGATATCCAGGTTCAGCCACGGTTCTTGTATGCAGATGACACACGTGTAAACATGGCTCGGTGGTTGAAGTGTGAGGGACAGATCCGATGTTTTTGTAAACAGAGAGCGGATGTTGATACCGAACATTGCCGAAATGGACGTCTTAGCAGGAAGGGTGCAATTAAGAGCTGCCTGCCAGTCAGCAAGATTGCCTTTTTTAGATCGATTAGAAGATCTTTGAGGTACAGCAGTGCGTGATCCCAGTCCATGTTGAGAAACGATGCAGTCTTTAAACAACAGTAATTCCGATTGATTGTAGTAGGGAACGGAGACCATAATCGCACCAAATATCTGAAAACAAAGCAGCGACTCAAGGATGACACAATTTTAGAGCAGCCAATCGAAGGGTGCGCCACTTTACTGAAATTGAAGTCTCGTATGTACTGTGCCGCCGTGCACTCAGTTCTTTTGTGCGATCGCGAGACATGCAGTATGCGTGTGGGAGATGTTCATCCTTTAGAGGTTTTCGACCACCGGTGTCTTCGTAGTATCGCCAAGATTGGATGGAGTGAGTAATTTGAAGGTCAAAAATCTAGTACTAGCTGTTGGCTCTCAGGATATCTTATATCAGCTGATGAAACTCAGTAGACTACGCTGGTTGGATCACGTGTTGCGTATGGCGAACACTCGTCTACCATACCGTGCCCTATTTTGTGTTCCTCCCAAGGAGTGGAAAAAGCCATGTGGAGGTCAACAGATTATGTGGCAACACGGGATGAGAAAATGCGCAACATACTCAGCTGAAGTAGGTGTCCCACGTCTTCATGCTTGAGGTTCGAAAGACCCGTTAACTAGCTGACTAGAGTTACTGAAGAATATGGCAGTGATTCGGGAACAGTGGCGATCATGTTGTCATTTTCTATCGAATCCGAATGATTGAGAAAGTGCGTTTGTACAGTTGGACTGTATTCCGTGTGTTGGCTGCAGTAGCGTCTGTCCTTTTCCCGCCTGTGTAGGTCCACTCCCTGTTCCCCTTTGATATTTACTTTTATAGAAACATGTAATTCTGGGGAAAATGCAGCGGTCAGTGAGGGTTGCCTTGCTGTTTAACACTGAACGATGATAAGGATGATGATGCTCACTGTAGGTGACATGTTTGAAACTATGACACCGGAATTTTCGAGGTGTGTGTGCCAGTGATCATGTATTTGGGCCCTAGTGGCCCTAGTGCACGTTTTATCCATTGCGATTGTGCAACCACCAGGAATTGGAAGAAACCAATTCAGTTACTCAGCTTTAAGTGATTGTCATTGAATTGAATTGTTGGAAACCTGCGGTGTTCCAGCTAATAGCAGAAACTAAAAGCGGACTGTTTTCGTTGTCTACTGCTTGGGCGAACTGGGAATATATACAAGACGCCAACTATGTGTCGTATTTTTGTATAGTCAAGCTGTCAGACCAAAGTCGATGGAACGTAGCAACTCGCTGTCGCCCGGCTTATCAGCACACTTGACTTGTTGAGACCTTATGCGATTCAGTCGCAATTCCACGGTCCTTGTTGCCACTTCCTCCTCCCCTCACGTGAAGTGTGCCCTAAGAGCTGTGGGGTATGTCCCATTCGCCAGAAAATGAAAAAGCCGGTGAGAATATTTGGGTATTTCCGGCTGACAAATTATCTGGATTTGCAGTTTAATACTCTGCATCGGCTACCTTACCCGTCACTAGTAAAATGAGAATGAACGCAAATTGAACGAGGTATGATTCAGATACTCATATAAATGTACAGAACCTGTATCAGGGTTCCCAACAACGGTAACGGTAGCGTGTGATTTCAAAGACTAACGGAAAAGTTCATGTGCTAGAATTAGGAACCGTTGTCGCGGTTAAGTTTCGCGATGTTTGGTTATGAAACAGCATTTTCGGGTGGAATTCCGTAATTCCGTTTGGAATAGTTTACCCGATCATGTGGTAAAAATGGAATTTCCGGAACTGGTATACGTGTCTGAACAGCGAAAATTAATGTGGAGTCAAAATTTTTGTCAGGGCGTCTGGTATATATTCCCCCGATATGGTCAAAAGGACCGAGGTATGCTGGTCTTGACAACCCGTTCAGCTTCTCTTATTGTGGACATCATGTTTACAGTCTTTCCTTGATTTAACGTACAGGTCGCGTTGTTATAGCTTACTGTATATCCGTGATTCTCTACGTTTCTTCCGGTTATCGACATTTTCTCGATCGACTCATCAATGTGGGTGTTTCCGAAATTGCATCTACATAACTGGTCGATCTTACGTACAGATCATATCGGTATTCCAGCGCAACTAACATCATCCTTGAAGTGGTCGAGTGTTTTCGGCGTCTATCACCAAAAGAATGTTCGAATCCCAGTTCCCCTCGGTCTTTTTGGTTATAGACGGCAAACTCTGTTGCCCGGATCGTTACCATAGCTGACATAATGAGGCCTTATGTGGTTCTGTCCCTCTTCAAATTTCATGGTCCTGGTTGCCGATCCTCCAGCTCCCCCTGTTTGGTAGGCCCTAATGGCTGCGGAGCATACTGTTTCCGCTACATTGACGCATGAATTGTCATAAAAAAGTGCCGGATGGTGTTAGTGTTCTTTCCCATTATCCATATATCTGGAGGAATAAAATTCAGAAATGGGAGCCAGCCGCACGAAAATACGTTTCTGGATTTTGTCTTATTTTCCGCCGTCAGTGGTAGGCTGATAATTCTATTATCTGATCTCGTCCTTTTGCGCGTGTTCCTACGGATCCATCGATAGTTACCGATTTTTTAAACATCATGCCATGTATTTCTGATTGTTTAGACCAGCGCACAAAGGCCTGACGTTTTCACTATACGATGGATGGTTGATCTTCTGAATTAAGTGAAGAAGGCGGGTTTTAGTAATCGTGGGACGTTTAATTAAACTGACAAGTTGATGCAGCTCAAGCAAGATGCTTTCGTTTGTTTCCTGTTTTTTATCCTTGACGCGTACATTCCATCGTACCCTGAGGCAAGTGGGCTCACGCGCGCACGAGCGGTCATTCTAATATGCCTCTCCTAATTACTTTTCCTTAATGAGATTTTCGCATGACTGATTTACGTGTGTGTGTGCGCGCATAGTTTTGTGTGCATGCGTGTCAGTCTAGCTGACTGTCTCCTGTGCTGTGTGAGGATGTTGTGTACGAGTGAATGGTGAGCATGCTCTGTTTGTTATTCGATGAAGTCCGTTAACTAATGACCATATCCTTATACCCTCATCGTCCATCGGAGTTAGGCTTAGAGGCTGTATAGGCACAAAGTTGTGGTAATCTGTTTGGTCCGCTGACGCTTTCATTTCCGCGGCTGTTTTCTGGTTGGCTGAGCGGGCCATAATGGCCGCAATTTTAATTGCCTATTTTGAATGTTGATTTGTTTCTTCTTATGTAGTATATCATTAACTCGGCGGCTGACTGCGTTCTTGTAATGCTTGTAATGGTATCGGAAAATAAATCGATTCATCCCATTTCAGCTCTAATTAACTGTAGCGCCTTCACCGTCATCTCACTTAGGTACTAGCTCGCAAGTAACAGATCAAAGGAATGAAACCGGTAAAGGATGCGGGTTAATTGATGAAAATATGTCACTACAGGGTCATTTTGTCACTTTCTCTCCGACTTTTAAATCATGGTCATGCCTGATGCTGAAAATTTTTGAAAACCTCGTATTTTTGAATGTATATAGTCATTTGGGCATAACCGTTACTTCAAAGCTTGGAGTGTGAACCATTCTAGTCTGCAGGTGACAATAAACCGAGTCTTAAACAAAATGTATTGTTTACCACCAACGAGGTGCCGTACATTCGAGAGTATTGTTAACCAACGAAGAAATGACCGTCACTTTCTAGTTGGGAGTATCGGAATCCTGCGGGTGGTTTCCGCTAAGCCTAGAGATTAAACAGCAAATCACGTATACCAGAGGCAGTTGGATTGCATGAACGCGATAAAGATTGAACTTCTATTTCTAGTTATTAAATAATCCTTAATTTTCGCTTTGACTGCGGCGTCTGCGGACATCGACTGCTAGTTTTTGGGTCCGTGACGGCATTCGAGGATGTTCCAGATGAAGTGGGTTTCTTCGGTTAAAGCAGACATGACTTTTACAACCCATCTCTGCCGCAAAAGTGATTGTGAATTATCTACACCTTTCTCCGTCAGGCTTTTGGCGAAAATCGTAATTTCTTAGCATCGACGCAGTCATTTTGTCTTGACTCACAGTCCTATGACCTTGATTAATGCCATGGACTTATGGATCTCGACTAAATAATTGGAACTGTTGGCTGAAGCTTCATGGGAAATGGTGTAGGTACCGTTGCTTTGTACTATCTGTCACCTTAAGAACTGTATGCAGCTCATCTAATGTTATCTGAATTTAAGTTACTCATTGTCAAGTCGGTTGAGCTGTGTCCAAGCGCACTCGGCATTTTATTTCTGACGAGCTATTTTTCAAAGATGGTTTATTATTCGGAGTCTGAGATTCACTGAACTGTTTTATGAGACAACTCGTCCATTTTCCAGTTATTGCTAGCATTTTGTCAACAAGAATAAGGTTGCATTCTCCGAAGCTGTCGAACGTGTCGTTAGATTCAGATCATGATAATTACTTTCGTTCGCATATGGCTGTTGTCTGGTACATCATTTTTTGCTGGTCATTTACATTACTTCTCATTTCCGTTCCGGGATATGAAAACTCCATTTAAATATTAGTTGACCTTTGACGACGGATTTTGTGCCATGTTTTGGATTTTTGACATTCATCTTCCTGGACGTTCACTATTCGAGATTCGATGAATCTTAACATTTTGGCATCAACTTGTCTGGTTACCGGAAGGACTGATCTCATTTCGTCCTCGTTCTGTGGCTTCACTAATTAACCATGACTGGCAAGTGATCTTTCAACGCACTCCCACACGATGGCAATGACGGGGTGGATTTTTGTCCGACCGCTAATTAAAGATACAAATTAATTGGGTCCCTTTGCACGCGTTCGCGCTCTCGAGTTTTCTGTAGTTGCCTCACTTTCTTCCTTCCTCCATGCCAGAAGCACGAATCTTATCGCTTTTTCTTAATGATCATCAGAAGTAGATATGAACTTTCTTTAACGAACTGCGGCACGGGGATCCTTCGCCCATAAACAAATAACCACTGATAGACACCGGCTAGCCACTGGTTCCTTGGCCAATTCCAACTCCATCTGGAAAGAAGTTAATGAACTTGTTGGTCAGTTAACTGTACATGAAAAATACCCATTTGATGCACTACTGTTCGTGAACATTAGGCAGTCATGCGATCAAATGAGTTCATGATATAGAGTTTCCAAATATACACTTCTGCCAACTTCTCAACAAGAAATGTCAAAATTGTAAGATTTCGCCTCTTTCATAAACAATATATGGATACTGGTGAAGGAAAAATTGTCTCGGAGACATGGACAATCTCGTGGTTATTGCTTACCCGATGTTCTGCCTAATCATCATTTTACTAGGGCATTCCGTAACTGAGAGAAAAACTTCTGACGAACAACCCTTGTGAATCATTCATACACATCTCAAGTGAGTTTGATTTTTTTCATTTTCTTTCTCAGATTGTTTGGACTTTCTGGAACTTGCGCCAAATGCCGACAGAAAATACCGCCGGATGAATTGGTAATGCGTTGTCAGGAGCATGTGTATCACGTGAATTGTTTTATCTGTGTACAGTGTCAGACACCTCTTCATCCTGGTGATAAGGTGTGTGCAATCAATGGGAATCTCTTTTGTGAGCACGAATTCCCCAACATATTTTCTCCCCATTGTCTCTCACCTGGATTGTCCATGACGAATATGAAAAATTCTCGCCTATCTATGCACGCCGCCGGTGGTATGCAATCCGATCTGGTTCGCGGCTTGGTGGTTCAAAAATCCTTGAACAATGGCTCTAGCATGAATACTGTTTCCGGGACGCGATCCAGCATGGGTAACTCCGGTCTGGTTCGTTCTGCTGGTCAAATGCAACAGCTGGGTCCCAGTTTGATGGATGGTTCCCAATCCACCGGGATGGATGTACCTTATTCCATCCTCCCGATAACACAGTCAGAACTGGCCATGGCCATGAATGGTGATAACACTAGTAATGGCCGGAACAACAGTTCACATCCATCCAGTCCGAATTTTCCCTACATCAGCGGCCCCACGATGTCAACCACAACCGCCGCGGTAACGATGGTCAACCAAAACTTCACCGAACGATCTCCGTCGTCGGGTCCCGGCTTATCTTTTCCCGATCCCGATCCTGGCTCGTTTAACGGGACCACGGATCCAACTGTTCTGGTATCTAGCATGTCAGGTGAAAAATCAAAAAATCCTGGGAGTGCGGGAGCACAATCTTCCACCTCAGATACCCCCACAGGAAGGAAGAAGCAGAAAGTGAGTGTTTTCCGTGATGATGATGAATCGTCCTATCGCAAATAATGAGCAGCGTGATCCGATTTCCGTTGGCTTCCACTTCCAGGATCGTTTGGTAGCATGTTCTAGGCTGACTTCACTAGGTAGATCGGTGGTCTTCAAGTAGGTCAAGTGTTCGGAACCGTTAAGGTCAAAAGTTCGCATACCACATTTGTTTGTCGCCTATGATGGACAGCAATTCGCTGCCGTCTGACTTGTTACCACGCCTAGTTGATTGATATATTGTATGATTTTACCCTCCTCCAATTTTAGGCTCGTTTTTCGGTCTCATAGCGATATAAGGCTTAGTGATTATAAGTTATATCCGTCCCATATTATTTGTGCTCCATGCTTTTTAAAAAACTCGACTGATCCAATCAGTCATATTTCATCGGCCGAATTCTTCTAAGGTATTCCAATTTTCATGGTCATGACTACCAGTGGGTGGCAAAGGTTATGGACCGTGCCTCGTTCACTGCACTCATACTTGAAACATGCAACAGGAAAGAATTTGAGTCATTCTCGTTGACAAAGATATTTTACGTTATTCACTCTGATCTTCCTTGCCTCCATAATTGTATCCGAGAGCTAACGACATGGTCATAAGCTTGTAGTGTTTCCCGGTGAGATCTTGAGAGGAGCCTGCGGTTGGTTGCCACCTTTAAAAATGGCCTGGTGTGGCTCTTTGACAGTCGTGAAATGCTAGGATGTACACGATCAATAACCCACTAAATGTTTTGGGTTTCTAAATTTCGTGATGACTTCACTAATCCTCTGGGTGAAAACCTTAGACACATGAAAGTTAACAAAGCATCATCATGGGGATTGATGGACGGGTGTTGCTAGGGGGTCCAGTCGTTAAGGCGAGGAACGACTGTGGTTCTCTTCCAAAGTCTGTGGTTCTGACAAGAATCTGACCGCACGGCAGTGGGGTACGGCTGAGTGGAAGCCCATCTACTTGGATCAATTATTATCCCACTCATTTTTGCGACTGAGCTGCTAACTCAGATCAGGAGACCAGGAGACTACTTCGTCAGGCCTCTACCCACCGACCTTCCAGACGTGATTGGATCTTCGGATTGAGATAAGCCATCCTGTATACCTCAGTGGGTCAATGAGGCCCTACAGCCATCACACCACATCAAAGTGCGTCCTGGTTGTGGCAGTATATTATTGATCATTGTCTTCGCTTAATCTGTCGCCTATGTGGTCAGAAACGACCTATTCGCCAACGCTTTCAAAACTACCGGGATTTCGTATTTGCTCTGAATATGAGATTTCTGACCTAGCACCAGTGGACTTCACTACCTTCAACTCCACCTACTTGTCGTGCTCTAGCCGTTTCGGAGGCGAAGTCGGGAATCTTTTGATCACCTCGAAACCATGGCTCTATAGCTGAGGTTTTTCAACAGACTAAGTGACACGTTTCACTTCTTTGTGGCAAAAGCCAATCTAGCTTTCGTTAGAGTAATTGTTTTGCTCATTTCCGGTTTACCCCTATCACCATATCGATTCCCGTGTCGTTCTGAAACTGCGTCAAAAATATTCGTAATTGGGTAAGAACATGCTTCATTTACAAGATTTCTCTAGTTGATATCTCCTCTTACCTTGTTGAACAATGCATAAATAATTAAGCACCCCACAGTACGTACGCACAAACGTGGCCATGTCAGGTGGATAATGTTCCAGGCCTATGCAAACCAGCTCTCAATAGGTCAGTTGAATTGCACCTCCGAGTAATTTTGACACAGTTCCGAAATAATGTAGGTGGTGTAAATGATTTTCGAAAAATGATGCCGCTACTTCAACAGCTGTTTACTACCGTTTCTGTTCTTCAACTTTGACTCGATCCGGCCCTTTCCTTAGACCATTTTACTCGCTCATTTTTGAAACAAGCTTTTAAACTGGTGAGCTGAAATTTAGCTGTTGGGTTTCCTTTTCCCCGGATTGAAAATTTATGAAATACCCTTCTATTTTCCTTACAAGCAACGAATTACAACCCCTCAAGAAGTTCTGACTGCTGAACATGCTGTTCAGATCGCAAATTCACAATCTCTGTCTAGATTTCTGTTTAGTGTTCCCCATGGACTGTCTCGTTACAGCAAATATTTGGACTACGGAGCTCATGTTTCGTTGCAAACCACGTTGTTTCATGAAAAAAACGACAAAAAATTAAGCCATTATCGAGTTCCATATGCTTGAAGGCCATTTACTACGGCATATGTATGAAGATTGTTTGTGTCATCCTATGGTGACTAAAATAGGATGTTTATCGAATAGAAATTATTCAGGCTCTGCAATAAATATAGAGCCGACATGCGCAAATCCAAGGAGAAACCATGAAACTACTCGGTCTCGGTACGCGTGGACGAAAAAACAACTGACGTGCAACTGGCTCGTAATAGTCACAAGCAAATAAAAGAAGGAAACTGTAACGGTTATCGGATATGAGGTCCACCCAGATGGTCGTCTCGTGATCTCTTAATATTATTTTAGGCGTAGCTGACCAAGTATCGATTTAGTCGGAACTTGTTCGGATTTTCAGATAAATTAGTTCTTACAGTCACGTGGTGGCCCTGGGTTTATCGTCTAGGTAACCATCGTCTCCAAAAGCACTCATCTAACAGCAACACAACAAAAATTTCGAACGCGGCAAACAAGCTCACCGGAATTGATGAAGGCATCCATACACAAACACACACCAAGAGAGAGTAGAGAACCGGAGAGGATACCAGGGTACCATGGTAACCTGGCTAGCTGATCACATGTGCACTACAGTTAGCACCGTGACTGAATGCGGAGCGCGCACATAAAGCAAAACGAACGAGGACATAGTAAAATCTTGTGGTTCCTGATGGAAGGAAACCCTACTAAAAAATCCAACAATAATTCTCTTGGTCATCGGTAAGATTATTGGTCAGGAAATAATACGCTTGCAAAGCAAACTGGCAATGATATTGCACACAAGAGCAACTTGGAGATAGTGATATTAAGAGGGAAGAATAAGACACTGATATATTTTCCTATCACAAATTACCGATTATGAATACTCGTATGATGTCGAAAAATCTCATAACGGGATATGTGATTGTAGCAACGAATTTCGAGCGCATGGTTCGCCACAAAACAAAAATCGAAGCCCCGTCACTTCAAGTTCCAGTCACTTCGAACAAACAGCACGTAAAGTGGTTCTTTAGTCTCCTGACAATACTATGGAAGAGAATGTTTCCGTTTAACCTGGAGTGATTTCTCTCGGTATTTTCCTTTCTTCATTTCTCTTCTGGTCTGCACATGTGACTGTGACTATTACTACCTCAAGGACATCCACAAAAACTGGGTTCCTTTCCCCTGACGGACTTCATTCTGCACTCGCTTAACTACTCATTCCGTTCAAGACTCAATTACATCCCCTAATGTTGAATACTACAGTCCCATTTAGAGTGGAGATTTGTCCTCTTTGGCTCTCGTCGATCAAGTTCAGCACAAGGCCCTGAGACTGATTAGCGACCCTACTATGACTTCTAGTGTGCAGACACTAGTCGATCGCCCGACAGTATCTCCTCTGTCACCTTCCCATTAATATTACTACGAGTTTCGTCCCTGGGTACCTGTTTCTGCTTTCACAGCTCCACTTTTACTCCCATGCACAAGCACCAAGCCACCTGTACAAAAATGTCTGTTCGAACCTATTGTATCGTTGGCTTTGTTCATTCTTTCCCCCTGAGAATCGCAAAAATATGGAAAATCCGCCACCTATTTGTGTTGCTCTTCCTGTGACATGAGCGGTTTCAAGTACGAAGTCAACAAATTGTTCCCTCCTCATGCACATCCTCCAAGGTCTTCGGACGATGACATTTGTTCCTCATGCTGTAACACGTTTCTCAAATGATAAAAAGGTATCCTCATGTGTTCTGAATTGTGACAATGCTGACGGGTTGTGTGAACTTTCTGAATTACCTGCGTGTCTTTGCTCAGCAGAACGATATCGTAGATATACTCTAAGTTGGAGACCCTGATCCTTGGGATAGGTTCAATAAGCAAGTGAATGGTTGAGAACCATAATCGTTCTTCGCCTTAGCGGCTGGACTCCCTAGCAGCACCTGTCCATCAATCCCCATGAGTTACACGTCTACAAAGAATTCCATACTGCATCGATCATCGTCCAGAATAATCGGACCGCGCTGCCCATTGCATCGAGTGCGGTGAGTAGTGATAAGTATGCTACTACTCAGAGTTCGCTCTATTTTATTCAACCCGTCTCTTGTCCCCAACCAAATCTCTCTACCCGTTCCACCTGCCCATAGTGTCCCAACTGATAGCACGCCTGATACTCGCAACGGTTCGTTGTCAAGTAGTGTAGGAGGTCGTTTTCAGTCTCTTAGTTCACATTTTCTCAAGATTCGTCAACCTCTGAATCTGGGTTCGTTCAATGTGCGCACTTTAATGCAGGCTGGCC
>LUCM01009273.1:108663-146246 GCA_008360955.1 Fasciolopsis buskii
ACAGGCATGTTTGACACTGACAGTGGACTCACTTGCGATTGCTGTCTGCTGTGTGAGTGAAACACGAATTCAGAATTCGAGTAGAGATATTCGACTAACTGCATTGAATGTCTCGTCAAAATATTTCCCGAACACTTCAGGAGACGAAGCAGCTCGAGCTATGGGTCAAGGCGGTGTAGAAATAGTCTTGAGTGAGAAGTCCGAAGCGGCACTTTTAGACGGGATCCTAGTCAACAGTCGCTTGTACGCCGTGAGACTGCAGGGGTCAGTCGGCGTCCGGAAGGATAATAGTGTTAAGCGCAGTTTATTTGTCATCTCGGCATACGTTCCAACAGACTGAAGCACTGACATGGGAAAAGACGAGTTTTATGGTGACCTCGTCACTCTTGTTCGGAGGAGCAAACGCTCTGACATTGAAGTGGTGGCAAGTGATTTTAATTCACAAGTTGGAAAACTGAGTGCATCGGAAGCTTGTTTAGGCGGGCGGTACGCTTTGCCTACTCAGCGAACAGATAACGAGAACAGGCTTCTCCAATTTTGTGCAGACAATCATTTATTCTTGTCTACTACGAATTCGCGACACAGTTCGCGTCGCACGGCAACATGGGGCTCTAACCCGACGGGCAATCTGAGTCAGATCGACCATAATGTAGTAGGCTACCGTTGGCGTGGTTCTGTTCAGAAATGTACGTCGAATCGGACCATGCGTTAGTTTTAATGCGATTTTTCCTTCAGCGACGCAGGCCGCAAGCACGATTGGCCGTCGAACGTCTGTCTGATTCGGCTATTCAAAAAAAAACTATGGACAGAAACTAAGAACTGCGACCAGCAGCAATGTAGATGAGTGCTGGGATCAAAGCAAACAGGCGATGCATTTGGCAGCACGTTTCGCCTGTGGTCCTAGATCTAGCGTTCATCAAGGACACTGAATCTCGCGAGGGTCACTTGGTCCAATGGAGCGGAAATGCCAACTCCCTAACTGCAAGGAGGTGAAAAAATGCGTCGACAGCTGCAATGTCAGTTGACGATAAGCCTCAGGAATGACCGTGAGAACTGGTAAGTTAAGGCAGCCGAAGAGATAGAAGTAGCAGTCACTTCAGGTAACAGTCAAAGATTGTTTGAGCCTGTACGCGACAGCAATGGGTGGCGAACTTCGGTTGGTGACGTTGTGTGCGAAAGAAATGGAGAACTCATCCATGATAGACAACAAAAGCTGGACGGTTGGACTGAGCGCTTCGGATAATTACTAAGGTCTTAGCCTCGATTATGCTGTATCGTTTGACACCAATTCGCGAGAGTGACATCCGCGAACAGCATGTCGGATTTCGTCCAGATCGAGGTTGCATCGACCAGATATTCACCCTTCGCCAGTTGCTCGAAATGCGCCACACAAAAACGGCCGCCCTACGATCGCAGTCATTCTCGACTTGAAAGGTGCATTCGACTCAGTGGACCGGACAGCACTAATCAATGCTCTCCACCGGAAGGGTAGGCCAACGAAGTGCGTAGGCCTGTTGCGAGCATTGTACTCGCATACCTATGGTCGCGTGAGGGTATATGGTGAACCAAAATGCTAATTGGAAACTGCTAGTGATTTTCGTTGAGAGTGTCCAATTCATCCATTCCTTTTTAGCTTCGTCATGGTCGAATTATTTGGAAACGCTCTAAGAGGACTTCGCCACGTAGACATCAGACTGTCAAACGGCGGAACGTCGTGTGGTCTAGATTACGTCGACGACCTCTTATGCTTGCTTGAATGTACGGAACGTATGCAACACGCACCGGATAGACTGCGGAGGGCTGTAACTCCATTGGACAAGTGCTTCACAGTTTCGGAATATAAATTCCTCTTACGAGATTGGACACTGTCAATATGGAGAGAGTGAACGGGAGAGGGAGAGATAAACTGACAACTTTTTCACTCACCTCGGCAGCTGTTTCATTAAGGATGGTAGCAAGTTGTTAGTAATGAACACGTACTTCCATAGCCCGAGGGGCATACGCCGGACTGAAGCACTTGTTGCGCTGATCTGATATTTCGATGAAGTTGAAACGTCGCAGATACTGTGCTGCAGTGCATTCAGTTCTGTTGTATGGTTGCAAGAGGTATTCGATACTGGTTTAGGGAATATTCTATCACAGTGTGTAAAACTTAGTAGACTACTTTGGTTGGGTCACGTCTTGCACAAGGCGAACACTCGTCTACTGTATTGTGCCTTATTTTCCGTTCCTCTCACGGAGTGGAAAAATCCATGTGGTGGCCAACAGTCGACGTGACAGCGTGCGATCAGAAAATGCACAGCAAACGTGGGTAAAGTAGAGGTGTCTCACATCTTCGTGGTTGGGGTTCGAAAGACTCTTCAATAAATTGGTTGGGGACGTTGAAGGAAATGGCAACGAACCGTGAACAATGGCGGTCGTGTTGCCATTTTCTATCGAATCGGAATGATTGAGAAAGTGCGATTGTGCAGTTAGGCTGTATTCTGTTTGTTGGCTGCCACGGCATTCTTATCTTATCCCGCCCCAAGCAACTCCACACCCTGTTCCTTTTGCATATTCACTATATTTTCAGAAACGTGACTTTGAGGGATGGGCAGCGGTCGGTGAGGCTTATTTTGCTGTATATCGCTGAACGATGGTGGTGATGGTGATGATTGTAATCAACGATGCACGAAGTGTAATATTCTAAGACGATGTTATCTTAAGGTGCTCGGAGAACCGAATAAGATAAGAGACTGGTGAATCTTGGACGTTATCTTCGCTCAGTTTGCCTTAGTGCAATTGAACACCCGCCGAATTATATATATATATATATATATATATATATATATATATATATATATATATATATATATATATATGGAGGCTTTATTTGAATCCAACTAGAAACCTATAATGTGAAAATGAGACATTACGTGCCATTGTTATTGATTGTCCAGCCTGATGGATGGATGTAGTGTTCTGAATTAGATAAGAACGTATCGTTAGATGGTTAGTTGTTGGGCTGGTGTGAAAGACAGTTAATGTGTTATCTGTCGTTCGTAAATGTGAACCTGACGTGAGAATAAAACCATTGGTCCACGTACACATGCGCCATATCTGCAGTGTTGTGTGGAATGCGCCAATCCGTCATTAGTTAATGTTCGTGAAGTATTTACCCGTGTGTTAATCGAATGGTGTCTGGCACTTTGCTCATGACGCAATTCTAAAGGGATTTTCGACTTCACGGCACAAAAGCACAATGCTGTTCGCCGTGCTTGTTGACTGCAGAAAGCTTAATGTACGAATCACACCAATGCGTCCTCGGCGGTCACTTGTGAGCGCATGGTTTTCATATACGATTGCAGTTACTTTAGAAGCACCGTTTTTGCAACACTGGAGGAGAATTGGGAAAGTAATCAGACGTTAATTGTTATTTTCAGGGGTTCATGTTTGGGGATATGGCTGCGAAAACACCAGGAATATTTCAAATAGGGGAACTAGTGAGAAAATTCGCTAAACCCTTGGCGGGTATTGCAAGAAAGCTTCGGTCCTCATTTCTTAAACGGCACTGGGGAGTTTTTCTCTGGGTCGGGAGGTTTTTTGCAAATGTGTCTGGCGAACGCCCGTCGTTGTAAATGAAGCCTTCAGAGGAGGGTAAATGGATGGAGTGGTTAATTTGGAAACAGATCTGTAAAATGTGAACCAGGTGACTCCCGGGCATTTCGTCGTCATAAGATTAGTGTAATTCACACCTTATCAACAATTTATCGAGCAGACAATCATACAACGAAAAGTCAAAATCAAAGACCATAAAAACTGAAACACTTAGACCACCCAAAACGACTCGCCATGTTTTTAAGTTAAAGTTCATGCATTTTTTGCTCGGCAACACAGGGCCCTACGGCAAACAGTGATACGAACGCACAAACCACCCGCACACCAAATCATGTGCGCACCTAATCGACATGCCGTCATATCATTGACTGCGAAACTGCCCATACATATGACGATTATGAGGTAATAGTGTTAGCGGATAGTGTATGAAGCTATTAACTCCATGCCGTTTTTTCTGAAATTCACCTAGAACCTAGTTGAGCCGGATGGTAAGATTTGATACGCGGATGATTCGACCTTTTGGTATGAGGAATAGTTATGCAGATTTCAAACGTGACTAAAATAGAACGGCTGATCCTCCGTTTTGCTTCAGGGTGGTACGTAATATTGCTGACCTCACTCTGGATATGTGTTTAAAACAACGACATCTTATATACAGCGCTATAGTGGATGACGAAAGCTTTGTCGCACATTTTCGAGTCAGTACGATTTACCCGTGACTCAAGTCCATTTGTCGGACATCCACAACATGGAGAGGCTGGGTTTCGCAGCCGTAAAGAAATAGACTACGAACTATGGCATTGCATATCCATCTCTAGGGGGAAAACTGAATGTCAGGGCGCCACTTGTTGATCAAAGAATCGAACAGTGGCGACCGAGATATAGGTTGTTTGAATCGTTCGTTTAGTGAATGGCGATAAATTTAATTGCGGTATGGATTCTGCATGTACTTCACATCAGTTAAATTATCATGTATCAGTAGTTGGTGCTACAACAATAAAGCGATTAAACTAAGTAGTTTTCACTTCGTTTGTAACTACTAATTACCATCTTTCAAGCGATGAAATGCTTCCGAAAGAATTTATGTTTATATTTATCTTAGTAACTGAGACAGATATTTTTGACACCGTTTTTAACAGTGAATTCTTGGAACTGCTGAGAGTAAATCTGTACAAGGTAGATATCAAACTTATTTGAAATAAACCCATGAATCTAAAACCACCTGACAGCAGTAGAATCAAGAGTGAGTTTAGTTCCCCGCCTATCGTTCAATGAGATACGGAATCGAATTTAATTTGGAAAAATTTTTTACATAGCAACGGTGAGACCACTGAGCGAAGGACAAATCCACGCACCATAAATTACGACACGAAATCCGAAATCGATCACAAATCGACCGATCAATTCCACATGAAAAACTGGAATTGTGCGTGCGTTCTTGGGTGGGTATATTCGATAATTTTTACAATTATTCCATCTTCATTATTCAAATAACTATGTACCTGATTTCATGAAGGGGATGGCAGGAAGCGAAATGCCACGCAGATGTGCAGGGGTTGACCGAGAGAAGATCTGGACCAAAAAATGTTATTACTGAAGAGGCATAACTTTGGAGAGACCAGACATCGCGACCGTAAAGAAAAAGACTACGAACGTGGCATTGCACATCCACCTCTAGCGGGAAAACTGAATGTCACGGTGCCGCTACAAATGTCGGAGTTACGCGAAAGCTGCTCTGGCCTTCGCAATTCGTGATATGATCTCCCCAACACCGCCATGTGTGATCCAGTTCTCGAGGTGCTTCAACCTATTGAGTACTTCCAAACGATCACCACAAACGGTGAATCCAGGCACAGGATCTTGCCAGTCTTGAAGAAGTATCTTGCATTTTAAAGGTATAAAATACATACCGTATCTGGATTACCTCAATCGCAAAGTGGTCAAACTCTCGTCGAATTACCTGTGCATCATCGCTCGACAGGGCGATATTATCGGCATACTCCTCTAAGTGAGCATTCTGTTTTCTGGGAGGAGTTCGACTCCATGGCCCAAAAGAAAAAATAAAGCGTTCTGTAGAACATACTCTATGACAAAGCTGAAAAGGAATGGGGACATAGGGCAGCCTTGCCGTACTTCACTGAAGACGACGAAGAGTGGCCAAAGCTGATTATAAGCCCAAACTCGACATGACCTACGACACGGTGCAGCTCTTTGAGGACCGACACGTACTTCTCAGGTAGTCCATTTCTCAACACTTCCCAACAGAGTCAAAGGTTGCGCCAGTGTCCGAGAACACGATGACTGTTGGCTTTGGGAAGGTAAAACGGTGCTCTAGCGGCTGTCGCCGGGTGAAGATTTGATCAATGCATCCACAATTAGCACGAAACCCAACATGTTCCTCACGAGTTTCTCCTTCACACGTGTTTTACAACCTGCGCGGAATGACGGACGAAAGCGGCTTTGATGTCACCGAGATTAGGCTAATGATCTTATGGTTGGCGCAGTCACTGCACGAGGCCTTCTTAGAGATAGGGACGACAATCGACTCCCTGCCCCACAAGGAGGGAACTTTCTCGGAGTATCGGACGTTCGAGAACAAAACTTGAAGCTCTCTAACCAGTTCCCTTCCTCCATCTTTAAATAGAGCTAGAGAAGAGCCATCAGTGTGAGGCGATTTATGCCATCGTGAGACTCGGGTTTGTTTGAGGATTTCCACCTCAGTTGGTGGATCTGTTGTGATAGGCCACTGGACGCTTGTCAGAACAGCTGCGGGAGAGGCCGATGGTGAGGTTCAGCTAAATAGTGCTTAGAAGTACTTCGTACAGCGTACAAGACGGCGCTGCAGGTTGTGGATAGACGAACCGTCAGCTTCATAGATCGTTTTGCTCACACCTAATGGTTTCTCACTGGTAGCTCGGATGAGGTGAAGCAGCTTGCAGGAATCTCCTGTAGCAGCATCACGTTCTATCTCCACAGCATGTTGAAGCCACCAGATCTCACGACCCCTAAGCAAGCTTTCATTGAGTTCACGTCTTGTTGCGCGCAGTGCTTCGTTATACTAGTTACCAGCCAGGATTGACTAGCATGCGTGAAGAAAGGTCAATGACTCAACAGAAATCCGGAGTGTCACAGCGCGACGGGTCAGGTGACAGCTCACTAAGCCTGCAGAATGTAAGACATTGTTGATAGGCGACCAGTGCCCATTGACGTTGTGAGGTGGAGGGAATCCTAGCTTTTTAAGCAGTGAGCTTCGAAATAGTGAAATGTGAGTTCTCTGACCAGTTCCGGACGTCGCTGCTGGTTGGAGATATTCCCCATCTTACCAAACTCGGAGTAAGTTCCCTCGACTGGTTCGCTCATGCATGTATCCGTGCAGTCTGAGAGATGGCATTCTGAAAGCCATGACTCATTTACGCTGCATACATGTTCGTAACAAGTGCACTGCGGTCGTACGAATACAAAGAGTACATTCGTTGAACTAGAAGCTACTAAGCTTGTGTCGCATTCTTCTGATAGTCAACTGTTTTGGTCACTTGTGAAGTTAATACCCCGCAATTTCTGCACACGTCTTTTTCTACCGCAAGAAGACCATCTGGTTCCGTGTTCGAACATTTTGTCGACATACGGTTGGTGCAGTGGACATCGTCGAATGAAGCTACAGCCCTCACGAGGGACAACATGACATACCAACCAATGGCGAAGTATCAATACGGTACTGATACCCTGTCAGTTGTCAGTCACCGCATGCGTTCCTATTAAATCCAAAGATTAGATTCGACCGTATTCTGTGTTTCGAAAATTTTGCTAAACTGCTCACATTTTTCAGTGTGTTGGTGCACGCCATTTTCAGTGAAGACGGTTAGCTATCTTGTACCGCACAAATAAAGTTCTTTCTACTCATCCCTACTTGTTCCCGTTTGAAGCTGCTTTCTCCTAGTCTGAAATTTGGTATCTGGTATGTACACTTATTCCCTTCAGGATATTGTCCCATTGTCATTTTCTACGATCTGCCGGCCTGATCAACAGCGCTTCAGCTAGCTAACTGTTTTCACTGTCATAGCTGTCATCACTAAAAGGTTCTGCTTTCTCTGTTCGAAGTGTCTTATTAACTGTCTTCGCTTTATTACAGTTAGTGTGTCGCTTATTCCCTGTCGGTCCGTGTGTCTGCCTTCCTATTGAGATCCGTATATGCATGCAGTTTTGTCCCGTTTTCGGTTAGTTGCTGCAAAAACCTACACCACTAAATTGTTTGCCCACCTACCCATCAGTTATCACAATTTTGTGAGCATGCTGCTATGTGTTGTCAATAGGAGAGAGAAGTTTGACAATGCCGGTAATGTGGAGTTGGCCTGTTTAACCCGCAATATGTTCCATTCTTCGTTGCCTTTGTTCCAACTTTCGGAAATGTATTTTTAGTTTCGGTTCTCAATAGGGGGCTCGTGAAAATCGAAAAAAATCAGTTATTTTCCGATTAGTTCTAGCCGATATTTGTGCAAGCGCTGATGTCATTTTATTGAATACAACGCTTTATTCAAGTACACCGTTTCATAAACACTATTAGCAGAAATAGTTTTTCGCGAGTCTTTCCCTGAACACGAAGAACATTTCGATGAATATCGCCCTTTACCTCACTTAGACAACCGTAACGAGATAGATCAATTTTATCTAAGGAGGTTTTTAGTAAAATCTGCTGCGATTAAAAACATGCCTATTTTTTCAACATTCATACTGCAGAAAGTTGATTCACGCCGTTGTCCGCCGCTTCGTGTTTGCTAATCACGGCTGATTGGACATGGTCGCCACGATCCCGAATATGGCACCACAGTGGCCTCCTCGTGACTGCACCGTCTAAACTGATGGTCCTGACTCACCACGCTGGGCGGTACAGTTTATGATTTCCTCAACTAGTGGCATTCAGAGTGGCAGATGGCTATTATCACGCTTCACTCCCCACACTCCCACTTCATTGTCCACGTCTATCATGATCCGCCCCGCTGACAAAACCAAAAAGTACTGTTTACTCTGTTTCTGCACCCCTTGGGAATCACTCAGTTTCGTTCGCATCCTCCGCTGTATACATGAGTATCAGCCACAAAACCCCTTTCGTGGTTGCTGACCTATTCGTCCTGGTGACCACTTGTACATTCGATTTCGTTGCAGTTGCAGGCTGTGCATAGTCAACAAGACAGTTCATCGGCTAGTCTTTATTGGACACATACAACAAGACGAACAGTGCGATGTTTGTCTGATCACAGTCAAGATTCATATTCCATCTTCGTTTTCCGTCCGTGCTCATTGTTTCGTCTGATCTGATGGATCAACTACTCACTGCGCCTCAACGTTACATCGTTTTTATGCTGTGATTCTCTCTACCTATCTATCTATGTATTTGTTCCAACAAAACGGTTCTGGCAGTTCTTTCCGGTCCATTTTTATATAGTTTGAAATACACATATTCGGTACTATCTCATATTGGTCTTTTGTAGCGAAAGCTAGCCTCGTTTAAGTTAGTATCACATTCACCATCATCATCATCATCGTTCATTGTTAAACAGCAAGGCAACCCTCACTGACCGCTGCATTTTCCCCAGAATTACATGTTTCTATAAAAGTAAATATCAAAGGGGAACAGGGAGTGGACCTACACAGGCGGGAAAAGGACAGACGCTACTGCAGCCAGCACACGGAATACAGTCCAACTGTACAAACGCACTTTCTCAATCATTCGGATTCGATAGAAAATGACAACATGATCGCCACTGTTCCCGAATCACTGCCATATTCTTCAGTAACTCTAGTCAGCTAGTTAACGGGTCTTTCGAACCTCAAGCATGAAGACGTGGGACACCTACTTCAGCTGAGTATGTTGCGCATTTTCTCATCCCGTGTTGCCACATAATCTGTTGACCTCCACATGGCTTTTTCCACTCCTTGGGAGGAACACAAAATAGGGCACGGTATGGTAGACGAGTGTTCGCCATACGCAACACGTGACCCAACCAGCGTAGTCTACTGAGTTTCATCAGCTGATATAAGATATCCTGAGAGCCAACAGCTAGTACTAGATTTTTGACCTTCAAATTACTCACTCCATCCAATCTTGGCGATACTACGAAGACACCGGTGGTCGAAAACCTCTAAAGGATGAACATCTCCCACACGCATACTGCATGTCTCGCGATCGCACAAAAGAACTGAGTGCACGGCGGCACAGTACACAAGGCCTTTCAACTTCAATGAAATATCAGGCCGACATCACAAGTGCTTCACGCCAGTGTAGGCTGCACGAGCCTTCGATATACGCATATTTACCTCCACTGACGAGCGACCATCGTTCGACACGAATCTGCTAAGTTAGGTGAAACGGTCCACCATCATTACTTCCTGTCCATTCAATGCCAAGGTCGGCACTACTGTCGTCCTGAACTGTAACAGCATTTTACAACTTGAACGTGCAACCCACATGTGAAACCGACCAACGGAACTCGAGAGTCTGTCTAGTGTGCGTTGTGCGTCGTTCGCGGATTCCAACAGACACACAACGTTATCTGCCTAATCCAGATCACACAACTTCCCCCAATTTCCCAGTCCGATTCCCACATCTTGGAGACCTCTTAAACATTTCCATCACTTCGCTCACGACGAAGTTAAACAGAAAGGGACATATGGGGCACCCTTGTCAAACGCCGCTAATGGTTTCCGTTGAATTTGACAGTTCACCGTATACCCTCACGCGACCATAGGTATGCGAGTACAATGCTCGCAACAGGCCTACGCACTTCGTTGGCCTACCCTTCCGGTGGAGAGCATTGATTAGTGCTGTCCGGTCCACTGAGTCGAATGCACCTTTCAAGTCGAGAATGACTGCGATCGTAGGGCGGCCGTTTTTGTGTGGCGCATTTCGAGCAACTGGCGAAGGGTGAATATCTGGTCGATGCAACCTCGATCTGGACGAAATCCGACATGCTGTTCGCGGATGTCACTCTCGCGAATTGGTGTCAAACGATACAGCATAATCGAGGCTAAGACCTTAGTAATTATCCGAAGCGCTCAGTCCAACCGTCCAGCTTTTGTTGTCTATCATGGATGAGTTCTCCATTTCTTTCGCACACAACGTCACCAACCGAAGTTCGCCACCCATTGCTGTCGCGTACAGGCTCAAACAATCTTTGACTGTTACCTGAAGTGACTGCTACTTCTATCTCTTCGGCTGCCTTAACTTACCAGTTCTCACGGTCATTCCTGAGGCTTATCGTCAACTGACATTGCAGCTGTCGACGCATTTTTTCACCTCCTTGCAGTTAGGGAGTTGGCATTTCCGCTCCATTGGACCAAGTGACCCTCGCGAGATTCAGTGTCCTTGATGAACGCTAGATCTAGGACCACAGGCGAAACGTGCTGCCAAATGCATCGCCTGTTTGCTTTGATCCCAGCACTCATCTACATTGCTGCTGGTCGCAGTTCTTAGTTTCTGTCCATAGTTTTTTTTTGAATAGCCGAATCAGACAGACGTTCGACGGCCAATCGTGCTTGCGGCCTGCGTCGCTGAAGGAAAAATCGCATTAAAACTAACGCATGGTCCGATTCGACGTACATTTCTGAACAGAACCACGCCAACGGTAGCCTACTACATTATGGTCGATCTGACTCAGATTGCCCGTCGGGTTAGAGCCCCATGTTGCCGTGCGACGCGAACTGTGTCGCGAATTCGTAGTAGACAAGAATAAATGATTGTCTGCACAAAATTGGAGAAGCCTGTTCTCGTTATCTGTTCGCTGAGTAGGCAAAGCGTACCGCCCGCCTAAACAAGCTTCCGATGCACTCAGTTTTCCAACTTGTGAATTAAAATCACTTGCCACCACTTCAATGTCAGAGCGTTTGCTCCTCCGAACAAGAGTGACGAGGTCACCATAAAACTCGTCTTTTCCCATGTCAGTGCTTCAGTCTGTTGGAACGTATGCCGAGATGACAAATAAACTGCGCTTAACACTATTATCCTTCCGGACGCCGACTGACCCCTGCAGTCTCACGGCGTACAAGCGACTGTTGACTAGGATCCCGTCTAAAAGTGCCGCTTCGGACTTCTCACTCAAGACTATTTCTACACCGCCTTGACCCATAGCTCGAGCTGCTTCGTCTCCTGAAGTGTTCGGGAAATATTTTGACGAGACATTCAATGCAGTTAGTCGAATATCTCTACTCGAATTCTGAATTCGTGTTTCACTCACACAGCAGACAGCAATCGCAAGTGAGTCCACTGTCAGTGTCAAACATGNCAAGCTTCCGATGCACTCAGTTTTCCAACTTGTGAATTAAAATCACTTGCCACCACTTCAATGTCAGAGCGTTTGCTCCTCCGAACAAGAGTGACGAGGTCACCATAAAACTCGTCTTTTCCCATGTCAGTGCTTCAGTCTGTTGGAACGTATGCCGAGATGACAAATAAACTGCGCTTAACACTATTATCCTTCCGGACGCCGACTGACCCCTGCAGTCTCACGGCGTACAAGCGACTGTTGACTAGGATCCCGTCTAAAAGTGCCGCTTCGGACTTCTCACTCAAGACTATTTCTACACCGCCTTGACCCATAGCTCGAGCTGCTTCGTCTCCTGAAGTGTTCGGGAAATATTTTGACGAGACATTCAATGCAGTTAGTCGAATATCTCTACTCGAATTCTGAATTCGTGTTTCACTCACACAGCAGACAGCAATCGCAAGTGAGTCCACTGTCAGTGTCAAACATGCCTGTCGGCCAGCCTGCATTAAAGTGCGCACATTGAACGAACCCAGATTCAGAGGTTGACGAATCTTGAGAAAATGTGAACTAAGAGACTGAAAACGACCTCCTACACTACTTGACAACGAACCGTTGCGAGTATCAGGCGTGCTATCAGTTGGGACACTATGGGCAGGTGGAACGGGTAGAGAGATTTGGTTGGGGACAAGAGACGGGTTGAATAAAATAGAGCGAACTCTGAGTAGTAGCATACTTATCACTACTCACCGCACTCGATGCAATGGGCAGCGCGGTCCGATTATTCTGGACGATGATCGATGCAGTATGGAATTCTTTGTAGACGTGTAACTCATGGGGATTGATGGACAGGTGCTGCTAGGGAGTCCAGCCGCTAAGGCGATGATCGACTAGAGTTCTGACATGAACCCAACCGCAAGGCAGTGTGGTTTAGGTAAGTCTTTAGTTGGGAACAATTCGAAAATTTGTACACTGACACATGGAAGGAGTCTCTTCGAGACCAACTCGACTTGCGCGATTCACCGTGGCATGCAATATCTAAGTGACTAACGATCTTTCTGTGTCATATCCCACATTTTTTCGGATCTGTTTCGGAATTTTTGCAAAGCTATGCCGAAATATCATTCAACTGACTATCGATTTTCGTAATCACAACATTAGTTTCATGTTCAATGATCAAACATGTCGCTAAAAGAACGGAGTAGCTATGAGGTCTCCACTTTGTCCTTCACCCCACCCCACTATTAGCTCATGTAGCTATGGCGAAGTGGGAAAATGATTCACTTGAATCACCCACCCAAGTTTTCTGTGGCATTTGTTGTGCCGTCCGTTTCTCGGTCAAAATAAGTCAAATGCAAAGTACACTTAACTCAGTGCACGAGAACAGTTGAACTAGAATCAAGAAATGCTATGGTATTCCTGGACGTCCTACTAACTTGTTCTGAAAGCGACTTAGTGCTGAGATCAGTACGCAGAAAAGCCAGGTGGAATGGACAACATATCCGTTGCCATAGCTTCGTACAGATTAATGTGAGACTAAATCTGATTGGATACCACGCAAACACGGCTTGGCAATAGAAACACATAACTCAACTGATTCACCATTTCACACCATTCTGAGGATCCTCATCTAAAATTTGTATCCAAATTGAAGGGTTGGTGCAGTGATAACAGCAGCAGTAGAAATTCCCAAAATGATGCCGGCGGAAAAAGCGGGTGTACATCTAATTGTCAGGGTTGTACGCTGATACAATTTGTTCAAGGCGCATGCTAGGCGTTAGCAACAAAGCATTTTGGGCAGCAGTGCTTCAAATTTTGTGTGTATCTAGATCAGTTGTGTCAATAGAGTTGAAACGCAAAATTTCTGCTTCTGTCACCTCATTTTGCATGTATTCATCCACGTGTTTCCGTGAGATAGAACGCGTCCGCTGCATGATCAGACGTTTATCTGAAAGCATCCGTGAACATTACCTTGTACGGTAGAACACTAGAACGATTAAGAGCCTAGATAATACAGTGGTTCCACGCCTATCCTAGAATAATCTCACTGTTGGCGTAGTTCAACATTTTCATCCCCTGTGTAGATTCCGGGATCATCGGTTTGGCTGCGTGTCGCATCTCACACACGGTGGAGAGAGTTGTAGTTTACTATCACAATGTGATTGTTCTAAAGCCTCCTTGAACTATTTTCCATCATAAGGCAAGTCTAAAACTGGACGAAAACTCGAGTTTATCCGGCAGGAGGCTAGCCTTGGGAGATGAGTTTTATTGCCAGCAATCCTTTTCTCATTCTTCTTTTGACCAATTAATCCTACCTAAAATATGGATAATGTCGTGTACTGTACCGCTGGAATTGCGAACCACTGCAGACGAGCCTATTCACCAGCTTGTTTCCAGAACGACGTCGAACAAAACTGAAACAACACTAAGTAGCTCAACCTAGAACTTTGACAACCGATCAACACTTGCGATGACAGTACCGATGCATCCGAAGTCGGACTGGTACGGTTCTGGATCAAGAAGAGTGTCCTACAATCCCAACTTTCCATCTCGAGCAATATGCGAAGGAATGATCCCAGAAAAAAAGATGCAGTGTCTGTATTCTGTCTAGGGAGCCATTTTCATAAATAATGTCTGTCTGAAGTTGGCTATCGTCACTGATCACCCGACGCTTCAGTCCCAATTCAACAGGAACAAATCAGCGACACGGTCTATAGCTGCACACAATTGCGATATTTCACATTAACTCGGCACGACGATTCCATAAACTGACTTTATGTTGCCACATTCACTATTCGCATCGGTGAAACAATCCAAATCCATTAAGCTATCTAATTCCCAGTCAAAGGATGAGTTGTGGAAGTGCACGTGTTACTATCACCTGATCACATCAACTACTAAGAAGAGATGGCAACCGAAGAGAGAGCGGATATGCCGTCAGTTCTTTGTTCCTCTAGATTAACTCAGCGTGTAACCGGGCCGAGTACAACGCCGTGGTAATCCACCAGCGACCCCACCCGTTCTGTGCAGATTTGTACTGGATGGAATCCCCGAGAGTGACTTGAATGTAAAATAGATTAATTATTTGGCTCAGTAGATGTCCATATATTCAAAGCTGTGCACGAACATTTTGCGACGGCTAATAATTGTGATGCATGTTTGCACAATGACAAATTTAAACCGAGTAGTCAAGATCCGTGGGCTGAAACCTGTTCAGTGGATTTCCTATGGTGCATTCTCTAGTTGATATGATCCGTGGGTGCTGATAGATTCCAAATGCAGATGATCTGAAGTAGGCCTGACCAGCAAATCAGTTATTAGTTTTGTGAATGAGGTGTCGAGTAGTTGCATTAGTTGGGAAAGCATCCTATAGATACATAGTACCGACAACACATGTTGATATCATCAACTGAATTGAAGTGTTCCCTTGACCATAC
This sequence comes from Fasciolopsis buskii, assembly GCA_008360955.1. Lineage (NCBI taxonomy): Eukaryota > Metazoa > Platyhelminthes > Trematoda > Plagiorchiida > Fasciolidae > Fasciolopsis > Fasciolopsis buskii. The sequence continues at coordinate 123,953 of LUCM01009273.1, forward strand.
TGGACGTCGACAACTTTCGTACAGTGCTCCGCTAACCATGCAATGAGCTTGGTAAGATGAGTGAAATCTTTGGTTTCAGAATTCTGGAAACATTCTCGTACCTGGAGACCTTCGGGAGTGATTTCTATCTCCATTATCATTGTAAGGCATGCGGGAGTACAAAAGAAATTCCGGCTGTTATTCAAATCCAGATGACTGTGCTTTTCTTCATATTGATTCGAGTGACTGTTCGTTCTCATCTTACTGAGCTCCATCTAACTCACGTGGTCATAACGAGACAACTGAATCGGTCAGTGGTCGAAATAGGTGTCAGGCGATGCAACTGTGCACCACAAATATATCAGCCAGTTCCTCCTCATCGATCCGAATAAACCCGATGTTGACTTGTAGGACTCAATTCAGTACCTGAATTTCGGTAGTCAGTCGGGCAAGCTAACCAGGTTGGTAGTAATTTTTTTAGGAAATTGTTTGTGATTAGTTTATGTGGAAATTACGTGATACAGCTCAGTACTGCTTCTCTGTGGTCTGCAACTATTGTCGGCCAGTCAGAAACGTGCCAGTTCACGACCGATAAAGAAGGAAATTTCGGTTTTGTTTTGCCCCAAAGCTTCCCGTCAATGGACTCCTTGTCCCGTGAACCAATCCTCATGTACTTTATACTTTTCGTAATCTCCGCGCTGCCCTCATCTGTTTAATTTAGTCAGAGATATTCCAGTTTGTACTGGTGTTTCAAGCCCTTGGTGTTACGCAATACTGTATATAATTCCTCATTCTCTTAGTGATCCTTTGAAATAGCGTTTCAATTTTTTTGTACACATGGTGTCTAGTTTGAAAAATTTCGATGTCAACTTCATCGTGACTTTACTTATTTTTTCAAATGCACCACTTTTCCACACTTTGTCGCTTTGATCAGTTTCATCTTGCTCCTATGGCGATTAGCCAGTAAGTTTGTCCGAGCATTTTTTAAATCCGAACACCTGTCGCATTGCTATATGTCTGCCCACCTGTCGAGTAAACGAGTTCATCATGTACGAAATAGTGAATGACAATCACGTACGCACATCATAACTCACAGTTCCATCCTTAGTTCAAATTGATAATTAATCTCGCGAGCCTGTTTCGGGATTCTTTATTTATGCTCTGTATAAAGCACCATACTAATTACCATACTGCTTATCGCAGATTTACCTCATGATTTGCACCACATGCACCATATGCATAATCACTGAACGTACGGTCCTTAGTTCTGACCTCTCTTGGGTCTGAAACTATCAACGAACGCTGGGCGGTTTCCGACTCCGATTCGAGTGTTTCCCTACGGCTCGTTATATTGACTGGAATTCTTTCCTAATTCAGTCCGAAAGTCATGACTGCGTTCGAATCCTTTTTCTAATACTGCCGACTGTGTGACAAAGATTGAGGAAGCCAGTAGATTCTACATTAGATTGTCCAAATTAACTTTGTTACAGCGGCGATTTATCGTTCAACCTACACCTAGCTGATGCTGCTTGTTCATCAATGCACTCATTGCGAGCGCCAAACCCAAATTTGTGCTCATGAAAGCAACCAAGCTTTATAGGCCACTTCCAGAGCCTTCGTCGTGCTTAGGCCATCTGCAAAGAAGTCATCTATCGACTTCTGTACACTAGCGGCCCGTGGTCGTATAAATCAGTGACAGCTGATAGGTGAAACAGCGTGTGGTGAAGTTCAACAAGCCATTGAGATCCTGCCCGGTAGGCTAATGGCTAAGGAGTTCGACTAAAAATCTTTCTTCCCGTGTTGCGTCCTAGTTCGGGCGTGGTGGATATGCGCTGCTGACGATTCCTGACGAAAACGAAGCAGATGTACAGTGCTTCCATAGTTCCTTAATGACGAGATGAGCGTCGATATCACGTGGTGCATTATTTAATGATGCAGACCCATCTCAGTAGGCTGGTCTCTCTGACGATTGAACGAAACAGAACCTAAAAATCTCATTCAGAAGTATTCCTCATCCAGCACAAAAAATGGCTGTGCAACTAATTAGGACGACGAGCCATGAACATCAAGCAAGAGGTCAGTTTCAAACACACCAATTTGCCAACTGACCGCCCAAGGCGAAGTCTACCTCAACGTATACAAGTGTCATGTTGCTGCCACCTATTGAAAGGGCTTAGTCACATCGTCATACGACCAATCATGTTCCATACTGCCTCATTCGAGCACTCCGGAACAAGACTGACGCTGACAAGCACACAGGATGCGCTATTGAAACCAAACTAAGAAGAACCACACGCTCTGGGAATGGAATAGAACAAAAATACTTAACCTTTCATCCCAACGTAAAAATACAGACACTGACTGTGCTCGCTTGTGGCTCGCAGACTGGACAATAAACTCGGCGACTCAGTTAGGGTTGTGTCATCATGTGCAAACTCAATGAGACCCAGTTGAACCTGAAAAAGCCGAATGATTTAAAATTTGGTTGAGTCTATTACGATGACCTCACAAAAATGCACTAGGCCAGGCAAGTGACCTAGGCTGAACCATACCCATACAGCAATTGACGGCCTCACGAATGGAAGTTCTCGTCAGAAGAGTTTAGTGGATTGCAGCTCCCGATGATGTTGAAAACGCCAGGGGAACCAAATGCGAGCGGTGTTCATCTGTTCAATACTTTTTATGGAATTCGGATCGGTCAACACATTTTCAAGCGATATTCGCCTTGAACCAACAACATTGAGCTGATCTTGACAAATGCTCCCGGTCGCAGTCTGTCAGTTACATGCGATAAATTCAAACGTTTGCATCCAGGTCAAAAGAGACAAACACCATCCACTATGAGGAAAATGAGAATCAAACTCATGAAGATGGGTTGTGTTCACCGTAGATACCCTTCAGTAATCCGCAGACCGGTAAAAACTGAGAACATCCAAGTCAAGTCTGTGTGAAACAAACAAGCTAAATCAGCCTTTGTGTTTCTGTCGGTTTACGAAAATAATATTTTTTTGCCCTTTTTTCAGGCCGTTTCCCTTCTACTGGCCCACCGTGTTGAGAATCCAAAGTAGCTGCTCAAGTGGTGTGCGCCAAAAATCCCGGAAGCTGCGGTTATTGTTCTATGCGGTTATCCGTTATGTAATCGGAACTAGAGTGTAGACCTTTACGCTTTCTTGAATTGAACCTCATCTAATCAAGATAGGGAGTCGTTAAACTCTATTCTCCGAAGCAGTTTTAGGATTATTAAACGTTCCAAGTAGTTTTCACTTATCTTCGTTCCCGTTTGACCTATAATGTGAAATTTTTAACCATTTGACTAGTCGAAAAAATGGACGTAGTCTAATTGGAAATCTAAATACTTCAAATGGATGCTGAAGCAAGCCTCACTTTGTGAAATGTAACACCAATTTTCTGTTACAAAAGACGTAGAAGGTTGTTGAAATATTAGCACTCGAACATCGTAAAAGTTCCGTAATGATTTCCCCACCCCAATATGGAATTTACATTCATCTTTACGCCCTCATATAGGTAAACCTTTATTGCGGTCATATTCGCGGTTTTGAGGATTCCAAAGCGAATTTCTGTTACCATGACGCAATATCAAATGTTACTGTGAGTATCCGGACCAAACGACGTAAGGAGTGTATCGAAAAATCGATGCGCCATGTATTGGTTTTTATTGTGAATGATATAATATTAATAACACAGCGTTGTTGGTAGATGATTGTAAAACTTGCCTTGAGAAAGACTACCCACGGTAGTCGAAACGTTGGCGCATTACATCTACCAACAACGCTGTGTTACTGTGAGTACTTTGCACTTGGGTTTGGTCACTCAAAGACCATAATAGAACAACTTCTGTCTCATCTATCTCGGAGGCAAATGCCACTGATGTCATCCAACCAGAAAACGCTAGCTCTGACGTTAGAATATTCTAAGTCCCCATTTGATTGCCTGGAGAACCGCAATGCAGTGAATATCGTCATGGGATGAAGGGGCCTTCAAATCTGACTTGGCTTTTGTGGTCATTAGGTACGCGGACTTCTCATGGACAATCCCCAAGGCGACCAAAACAGAATCCCTGGTTTGATTACAAGCCAGTTTCGTATCATGCGGATGCCTAGGAAGGAACAACTACACAACCTTACCACGGCTTCATTCAGCCAATCAAAACTCATTCTTTCGCTTCCACCGAAGAAGATAGACCAACTACAAAAAATGTCATTCCGTACATTTTAACGACCAGCTGAAGGATGGCACAGCAACTTCCGGGGAAAACTAATGGATATCTCTCGTTTGGGCGCACCACCGCGACAGCGTTATTGTCTGACGTCAGAACCCTACCACGAAATAAAGAAATTAAGGCAAGTTAATGTGACAAAATTCCTCAAACCCGACAAAGTCTTCGTTGGGGTGATAAGGATCAGAGATACTTTAAATTTCAAAATGAATAAGATACCGATGAACAAGTTCCAGATAGACGAAACACACGACAGCAATCAGCTCACAGTTACGTACCCCGTTGTTACATCGTTACAACGTTGAAGCCTGGCAGAAACGTTTCAGACCAAATGGAATTGAAAAACTTCTGCTAGAGGAGCGCTAAAAGTACACAAACTTAGTATGCCTATGCCTATGCAAACGCGGTCTCAATAAGTCATTCGAGTGGCATTCGAAAGTAGTTTTGACATAATTCCGGATGATTTTGACATATTTCCGAAATAGTATGGGACATGATATAGTAAGCCAATAACCTTTCGTATCAGTATTTGCAGACGACAGGCATTGTATTTAAAGAAGTGAGATTCGCTTCACTGTCCGTTTGAATTAGTCTGAGGTGTTTCACACTTGTTCAGAGTTGTCTGTGTAACTAGAATCTCAATTTAGATTTCCATCTAAGTAGTGTTCACTTCCTCAACTAATCTGGTCAGAAAGTGAGCTAAATGAAAAGTGGTCAAAACTTCCATGCTCTGAGAGAAAAACAGAACGAACATGCAATGAAAACCACTTCAGAAATTACACGACCTTCAAAGTATTTCACAGTTCACAGTTTTGTCCACTTTTGCTTTACGATTAGATGCGCTCACAGCGGTGCCATGTTACCGACTGGAACAAGCGAAACAAAAGCACTTTAAGGTTGTTTTATCCCTATGTCAATTCATTCACTAACAGCCGGTGAGGATAGTCTGATACCCGATGATGTTCGAGTCTTAATCATTTGTCTCGGGTCCACGTTGTGATTCAGGCAGATCGGACAGACATCGTTGGTGGTTCCGAACGGCGGTGTTGCAGATATCCAATACTTTTGTTTTCAATGGTAAGTTGGGATTTGATCTTTTAAGCGATGAATTGTTGGATAACGTCTACTGGATGTAATTGCATTTTAGCCGGGTTCACCTGTCCCCGGCTCGTAATGAATTTTTCCGTGTCGATTCTTTCAAAATTTTCCCCATTCCTTCCTATGTGCCAAAAGTTTAATGAATAACAATCTTGCAAGCTCACTGACAGCAATATTCACGAATACACTAAATATGCGGCCGTGTAAGTCGAACGATGGTTAGCGAAAGCGACTGCCTTGCCACTTGCTCGTATTTCCGTACTACTCCAATGACTTGAAATCGGAAATCTGGGGGAGAACCCACTAAATAACAACCCTGAATTCTGTGGTTGGCCCAAAGGATAGTGGAGCTTGGAAAATGAAAAATTCAAATATCGCGTGAATATTTAATAAATTTCGTTTTACCATGAGCCTTGGCATATCTTTCGTAGAACGAATACTGTGGGCTGCCACACATATCTAGTCATGTTTGTTACCTCATCTGAAGCTACTAACTTCTGAAGAGTATCATACATGGGGCAATTTCCCCTTCGACCTTGTTGGCGATTTTATGTGACAGATAAATAGCCAAATGTAACAGTATTTCCAATTGTACGCAAATTAACCATTAATTGTATCCATGTATGCGTATGTTTGTGAGTGTTTAGCTTCTAGAATGGGTGTCCAACTTCGTAGACGCTTCGCTCAACGTAGCAGTATTCAGCAATGCATCTGCCGGTTGCCACAGACTCGCGAAAGCATGTGGATCACAGTGCCCGGTATTCGAATGCCGACTGTAAACAAGTGTGTTAAACCATCATGGTCTAACTGTCAAAGTTAGACAGCCCCTCCAAAAAAAATGTAAGCCCACTATAAAACGAACCAGGGTGAATAAGGTAATATATATCAAGGACACTGATTGTCTTCAAGCGTGACGATGTCAAATGTACAGTCATATTCGCCACAATTCAAATATTGCACACGTTGTGTGTCCATCGTTGTGTGCATATGTTTGTGTACGGATATAATGTAATTCCATTGATTTTTCCCAATAATTGACACAGCTATTCGATGAGACTACAACTGCCTACCTAGTGAATAAACTAAATGGGGTTTGCCAATATACTGTACCAATCGGATGTAATTTCTTAAGAATCTGAAGCCGTCTAGAATAAGTTCTCGATTCACAATCAACATATGCTTTTAGGAAGAAATATGTGCTATTAGATGCCTTGGGGTTATTTTCCTACGGTATCTTGATGAACACAGAAAATACTCACCGGTTGATAGCCTGACCGGATTAAGAATCAGCCGAAGAATTACGAGATGATAGCAAAACAGATGTCTTCTCTACTTTTTCACTTCATAACAAACATAAATACGGACATCCCCAAAGACTTGTAAGTTGGGAGATTTTACTCTCACGCTTAGTGTTTACAATTTTGTGCAGAATTATGTTCATACAGAAGCTCAAAGTCAACCAGACAAGCGAACATATTTGTGCTTGTCTGCATCGGCTAGAGTGTGGACTTATTCTGTGAACATCGATTAGCAATCATTTTTTGAAGATAGAAAACTGTCAGCATGAACTGTCCAACTATTCGTGAACCCAGAATTTCCGCTTTTTGTCGTGTTCTAGCTACCCTCTAGTGTGTCGTTGGGGCTGGATGGCAGCTCATAAGCAGTGTCATCCAGTCAATCCATGAGAATGAACCGTGTTCCTTTGCTGAGTCTAGATGCAATTCACGTGAGGCAGTCCGGGACAGCTTCGAGATGGCCTGCGCAGACGAGAAACCAACGAGGACGGTGGCGACGGTAGTGGGATGGAACGTATTCCACCAGTCGGGGTATTCCCAAACTTGTACATGAGCCCATTGCCATGAAAACAGGTGACCATTCGAATCAAGGCTCCTCAGTGAGCATCGCAGTCGCCTGGAGTTGAATAGCACGACAGGGCTTTCTTTTGTGAACAAATGCTCTGCGTAAGAGAAATTTGTGTAAGAAGGTCTTCGGGTCTTCCAACGTTCTGAGGTTGGCAGGTAACAGGGCGCTCTTCATCGATCGTACCCAGTTCTTTACTGCAGCATTCGAACACGGGTGACGTGTGGCTGTACGTAGGTTTTGACATCCAAAGGGATCGAGCGAACACTTCAACTCAGTTGTACAAGGTTGCGACCTGTTGTCAGTGACGAGGACTTGTGGGATTCCTTCGCGATTGAAACAGTTCCTCAAGACTTGGATTACGAATGTGGTAGTCAGCGTACTTGTTAGAAACACCTCGGGCCATTTGGAATAGGAATCTACCAACACCAAGGCATGATATTGGTTCAAGAATGGACCACAGAAGTCTGCGTGGATACGGTACCACGGCTTTCTGGCCATGGATTCCAATTGTTTGGTTGAGAATGAACTTTGTGCAAGCAAGGCTCACAGTTCTTGGACGTTTTGTACATGTCCGCGTGCAATTCTGGCCACCAACACATCTGTCGAGCCAAGAACTTCTTAGAGCCGAAACTCCATCCATCTGTCATTTACATATGTGTGCGTGTTCTGTAAGGTGTGCTAATCATCTACGTATTGCTGTGTAATTTTGGAGCAGATGTATTGGTGAGCAGTCTTGTGAAACATAGACATGCTGCTTGTCAGTTCCGCGTAATTTTCTTACACATCCGAGTAGTTTTGAGGCAATTCCGAAATGACTCAAAAAGTGGCAAGGTTGTTGTGCTCTTGGGCGACCAACGATTCGGCTCTTTTAGTTGAACTTCGTGCCGGTTTTGCCCTAATTCTAAGTCTTGGTGTGAATTTGATCTCATATATTCGCTGTTTTAAAGAAATATTGCGTTCTACTGGTTTGCAGAATCAGTGGCTGGTTGCTTATTTCATTGGCTGGTACTCGACATCTAGGTGACATGCTTAAAATTTGAGTGCCATGTTTCTAAAAGCTTATATCAAAGCAACGCGTTCATCCAGAACTCCAGACTTTCGTTCGGATGTGATTGATTTCCGTCATGCAGGATATGCTCTGGGCATAGTCTGTTTCTTAACCATTATGCAAATAGTAGTCTTGTTTATTTTAAATCGCTGAATAAGGAAAGACACAAAATTTAAGTTGGTTAACGTTTTTTAATCGTTGTCATTATGTTGCACATTATAGCATCAAACGATTTCATTATCCTAGACTATTACTTTATTGTTACGATAACAAGACAAGTAATTAAAGTAACTCTCTTGAACAAACTTAGAGCGATGTAAACTTTGATATAAATCAAGGTCCTTCCAGGGGCAAAACCTTCTTGTTCCTGACCAACCATAATTACTGGACCCCAGCTGATATGAACATCCCAGTTATTAAATAATGACGTGTAATCGTGCCTAGGATATTCAATGAAATAAATCTTTCCGTCAGACAAGCCAGCTTGTTATCGTTTGTAAACTTAAACTATGGTATGCCGTAAGAGCCTTTCAAAGGTGTTAATGAAACGTACATACCACAGTATGATTTCATTAATCGTGTCCATACGAGTTTGTCTTCAAGACGGAAGTCACATTTAGTGGGCCCCATTACAGTTAAAAGATGGGCCTAGTAAGGGGACTTGTAAATCATTTTGTGATATTCATTAATGCTTTGTTTATCCCTGGTAAATAAGAGAACCGTAAGAATATTAAAGAAAACAATTTTTGCATGCATTACAGTCGGCGGTACCTACACACAGTAACGCAAGGGCCTGTCTTGTACAAAGTTTGTGCAGTTGTCACGCTTTGATCGGCTGCCCTAGTGGCGGAATACGTTCTTGAATTCTCGCGTGCACAGGTCAAGAACAGGAGCGGAAAATAGTCGGCTATTTTGTGGTCCACACGGGGCCATTTACAACAGTCACATCAGTAGGGATAAAACAGCGTTTACAATGGCAGCTTCGCTGGGCAAAACGAGTATTTTAGTCGTTTTTTGTAGCATGCTTCGTGCGTGAGTGTAGTGGACGGGGCATACACCATAACCTCTAGAGTCCACTATACGGAGGGAGTCAGCCCCCATGACTCACAAACATAGAGTGGCATAGAACCAGTTCAGGTATGACAACAGGCCTGGCGGCATCGAGTTGCGTGTATTACCAGTGACCGGCAGATTTGTGGTTGGAATTTCTGGCCCTTTCGGTGATAGACGCTAAATTCACTTGATCATCTGGGGTCTGTTTGTGGATAATAATCGCAATACGGCGGAAGATGCAACGATTTTCAACCGGCAATATCCACAGACAGCATCGATCCCCTCTGCGCAATGCTCACAAGTAAGCACTGAGGCTAATAAAGTGTTTCACCAAAATCAATTTAAAAAATTTATTATGGAACTCGAAAGTTTACCACGCAGCCCAGTGGTTGTGCATCGCTGTTCGGCCCAATCCACTACGTCCGAACTACCCGGGAAGTCGTGAGGCGTTAGACGTTTTCCGAGTAGAATCCTAAATAGCTGTGATAGTTTCGAAATTCTGTGCGTTTAAGACAACTTATCTAAATTCACCGAATGTTGCGTCGAGGCCACGTTAGTGTTCAGTAGTTTGTGGAAATCGATACTTGTGGATCTTAATGCTAAAATACCGTCATTAGGTTGGAAAATATTTTCCAGATAGAAACGTGAACTAGTAAAATAAAACGTGGTTATCGGCACAGGTAACCCACAGTCGTGGGCAGCAGTTCTGAAGACAATGTTTCAGTCGAATCACTCCGGGAAATCAGAAAATGATCACATGACAAAACTAATGCTGAATGAAGCCGAAGCCCTTGTTCTTGTTCAGTGATTTGCGAAAACCTCTTCTGATTGGAATAAGATTGCCCATCGTTATCACAGTAATCGGATCCGAGTCGGAATAGGTGCTATATCTACTGGTAGTCTTATTGTTCGGAGAAACGGAAATACGGAACTCCGCCGGTCGTTTTCAACTGTACAATCGGTGCGTACCTACATGGCCCGAACCACACGCGAACAATGTGAAACACATAAGAGCTAAGATAATTAACAATGTCGGAATCAATTCGCTTCCCTAATGAGAACTCCAATTACAGCTCAGGAATTCGAAAGGACTTGGGAAATCTACTTCAGATCGATGCCAAGGTAAATTTGCGAATGATTGAAAATTAGTATGATCGTCGTCCACCAGTTATCCGTTAGGTGAACATATCTAACAGGCTGGTGTGTGGGTTAGGAATGTGACAGGTGTTCAGAGTGATACGTGACTGACTCAATACCTCGCCAAAAACAATGCATATTGTTATGACTATTGACGGACGTAAAAAGATTGAAGGCCAGCCAATTACTGAAATAGATGCATGCAGCCTGCGGCACAGGCAAGGCACCACGGTACGTTTTGACCCTAATTTATCAAACGAGTAAGTTACTTCCTATTCGTTTGACATACGCCCAATAATCTAAGTTAGAAGGCATAAAACGGAAATTGGCTATTGCCTGTAGGAAAAATCAAGCATGTTCATCAGTTGCTTGCTAGAATGATAAGAGTGCACTACAAATACTGTTCTTGATTTCGGCCTACCGGTACGTGAATGCACCAACATCGACACTTCCGTGTGAAGCACCAGATAGCTGACTAATTCACCTGCTGACTCCAGACCCGATATCAGATAGCCTAAAAAGAAGTCTACTTCCCGTTTCCAGCTAGGTGATTGATTCACGGAACAAAGCAAATCCATTCGAAATCAGAGACGAAACCGGCAGCGAAATGAAAACAAAGATAAGATGACTAAAAGTGCATGCCTCAGCAGTAGCCGAACAAGGTGATGGGGTGAATGACCGGGTCAAAAGGTCCGACAAACGTTCGAGTTCGAGCATGAGGCACACACCCGGGATCAGACTAAAGGTGTGTGTGTGTGTGTGTGTGGTCACGTTGGTTTGATAAAACAGTCTGGTAAATCAATGTGCTCGATAGTAGAAACTATTGGCAGGTGAGGAAAACAGGAATTAAATAAGAGGGGCAAGTAACAAAATCAACCGATGGATCCTCACATATGTGCGACGAACAGACACTGTAGTTTGACTGCACATCAATGGGTCATATTCTAATGCTCGGTATGATCGAAATGTTAATCCGGAATATGAAACATTGATATTAGCACTGCGCATTGTGATTTATTCAAACGAATGTCGTGGAGCAAGCAAAGAATATCATATTGGAAAATAAAAGCAGTACTTGTAAAACTTGCCTTGAGAAAGACTACCCACGGTAGTCGAAACGTTGGTGCATTACATCTACCAACAAAGCTGCTATTAACATTATATCGTTCACAATAGAAACCAATACATGGTGCATCGACTTTTCGATACACTCCTTACCTCATTCGGTCCTGATATGTACAAACGCGTTACCAAAATTAAGACTGATTCGGCTTCCATTCGAAAGAAGACCCCAGTGTCAACTGAAAGCCAGACTCATTGTGGACAATTTCTGCGATTTGTGTTTACTGATTGTCTCTGCTATCTATCCGATGCGGCTTGGGTATTCGACCATTTGAGTACACTGGCATGGAACAGTGGAATGAGTTTACTAGGGTATTTACTACTAAAAATAGCACTGAAGATTTCACAGCCCGACAGTTCTAAAGTGAATTAAATATCAATCCAGAATGATGAGAGGTTCGAATTCCAGATAGGCTGGTCACTTTGCTGTGAGATGGCAACCACCTGCCGTCCGGCTCGTTGCCACACTTGACACAATGAAACCTTATGTGGCTCTATGCCACTCCAACTTTCAGGGTTGCGGTTGCTGGTGTAATGAGCAAGTTGTGAGCTGCCATACTGTTTTTTGTTGTGTAAGCGTTTCTGCCGGTTGATTCGTTTATTGAGTTTCGGCTCACGTGGTCCTCCTTTTTTGTGTTATCCAATCCAGATTGCGACTTTTGCGAGCCTCATCGAAGAGCTTTGTCTTGCGGTCCGCATATTGCAATTTTTTTTGGTAGCTGACACCTTGTCTGTCACACTGTTCCCCCCAACGAAAGAACACTGCTCACGGTGTTTCGTACTCCATACACAACTCGAAATATCACTTAAAACAGGACCACAAATTGCGTTCACGACAGATGAAGGACAGGCCTTTACACGTGAACACAAAATTCAAACTAATCCACCCGGTCATCAACCACGGCCCACCTCATCACTCGGTCCCGTCGTGGGTGTCAGAATTATAATGTACGGAACGCGGGACAGTGCTCTCTAATGAGGTTCACACAGGTCACAATCTGAAACGAACAGCACAAAAAAGGACTAAGTGAGCCGAAGCCCGGTTAGCGTATCAGCCCGCATCAACACTTGCACGACAATATCCGGTTTGGCAATTCACAACGTGCTCGTTACACTGGTTCCTACTTCTCTCCCCCCCCTCCTCTGGGGTGTGGTGGGCCCGAGCGGCTATAGCGTATGCTCCTTCCACTGAAATATGCCATAAAGAAATCCGCCTCTGTAACTTTGGTTCCTAGTGAGACGTAGTAACTGGCCCGACTTACACGTGTTTGTTGCGCGTGCGAACTGGATTACTGATACTTACGTGGACGAAATAATTTCCACTTCCTTCGTCATCCAGTAAACTTGATGGTGAAGCGTCCAGTTAAGTTTAACCGACGTCAGTACGGATTTGCCCCAATTCAGCTAAGGAGGGACGTGAGTGTCATTTCTACTCTTCAGACAGTTTCTTTTATTCAGTTGTTTTATATTGGATGGGACTTTTTCAATCGAAGGTACCGTTTCGGCGCTTATCTGAACTAATGGTACCTCAATTTTCTGTGTTGAATTTTTGGAACCGTTAGCGTACACCCCACTTCATAACGGAATATGTGATACACCTCAACGATCCACTTCAAACACGAACTAACAAGTTCCGAAGCGTTGGATATCGATTGTCCAGTAACCACTGTAACCCACGTGAACAAAACGCAAAATAGGTAGGCATGCAAATGTGCATGTGTGTATATGTCCTCGTCCAAACTAGTCGATGCGTATCGATAACGCGCTTGTATGTGCATGTGTATTGATTAGGCTGATGGCTTGCCCACAATGAATACGTCAGTCTCTCCATTCGGTTCCATCATGTATAATGTTATGCACTTCGTTGTTTTTACGAGTTGTCCGTGTGCGATGGAAAAGGTTTTGGTTCTTGTTGCGGTGTCGATTTATCATCTCGCCATCCAGACTCGGTTTCATCTGTTCTCGTTTGTTTTGCCTCAACTCATTTCCGCCCGGGCTTATTCGTACCCTGTAGACACCGGAGACTGGCAACAGACTAAGAACAACGAATTCAGCTATCCTATGCGTGCGACTGCGCGGAGATATGCATTCATGTAAAATCCTCACCTCCGTTGTGAATTTCGAAACGCCGGATGAAATCGTGAAGAACCAGAGGAAAAAGGACAAATAAACAGCTTTTGAAAAAAATGTAGGTTTGTCTACCTTATGGGAAGATTATAGTGCGAATGTAAATCCTCCCGGTGTACAACGTTGCCCCGTTTCGTACGTCTGTTACAAAAGGACAAAAACACTAGGAGTGATAGGATTATAATCTTAGTGTCTAATGCTCATTCTGTCAGTTCACCTGAAGCTTCGATAAGTTTCATATTGTGAGAATAGGACAGTGCAAAGGATAAAATTTTCTTCAGCTAGTTATCAGCATGCAGCAGGTAAGGCATAACAATCAAGGAGAATTTTGAGCTACCCGAATTCACTATAGACCAGAAGGCAAACCTAATCCAAACACTCAAACTACGTTGTTTGGTCATCAAGTGCGGTGGATATTCTTCAAACCGATTTTATCTCGATGTTCATTGTCACCGACAGAGCAGACTCCCAGCGCTGATCAACCTATGCATGTGTACACGTCCCAACTGGTCCACTTTCACGCTGTACTTTACAAACCATACGGAAAGTGTTGTTCTGCTTGCCACCGTAAAGCCGCCTTAGGCCGATAAATTCAACAAAACAGTCATAAATCCATAAAGTGGCCGAATTCTATTGGTATTTGGGGAATAAGTTTAACGAATATTATGTTAAACAATAAAAAACGCTTGCCATTGTCTGACGACTTCATTCTGCTCCCACCGGAGCTTCAGATTACCTCCCATAAGTGAACAAAATCTTCGTCTTTCTCAACAAGCCATTTCGTCAGTTAATCATTTCCTTTTCCGTATCCGATTCTGTGGTCGTCAATCATTAGCCCCCGGTGCATAAAGGCAGTCATTGCTGGAAATAACTCCCCCGAGGACGAAGATTACGTAAACACCAATATATTTCCCAGTCCGATGGGACAAGTAACTACTGCTCATTTAGTAACCGCCACTTTGGTCTTTGCAATTTTTCTAGACCTCACTTATTCGGTATCTTTTTTGATGTATGTTGCGATTCGCACTTTTCAACAATCGCAGGTGGCGAAATCGATCAGAGTGAAGACAACCTCCTGTTCACGTTGGTTTCTAAGGTAATCATCATCTGAACTCCGTTGATAATCACATGTTTAATCAAACCTATGGACAGTTTTATTTAATTTTTCCAGCTTCATACATCACAAGTTTCCTTGTTCCTTTTGTTGCCCCGTACAGAACGCTGTGATGCGTCATCGACCCCAATAATTCTTTCCTGACTATCACCAGATGTGTAGTGTGCCCAAATGCCTCGTTCATATGATTTACCTCAATCATTTTAGGTCAAACTTATACTAGCAGATGCATGTGAAATGGTAAGCAGTTTGAGTATTGAGCTAAACAGAGTCAACTGTGGCCAACGATGTATGCTGTTCATCCATTAGCCCTGGGCGTTATGCAACTGGGCGTGCACCAGTAAACTTTTCATTTAGAGGTCTGTAGGGTCACATGCGCTCTTTATGGGCACGTGCGAGCAGTGCAAACGCTGGTATGCATTCGAAGGTGTGATCAAATTATACCCGCACCTAAATATACTCGTATTAACACTACCTTTTGCATACTCTGTAAGTAAAATGAGCCATTTTAAGTGAGAGAAATTCAAAAGGTGAATAAATATCTTTCATGCCACAATTACCATCCCCAGTAATTTGGTGTGGTCCGCGGAACCATTCACGAGCCGAACGGCTCCGCATATTGTGCTGCAGCTGGTACATTAAGCGATTAGCACCTAGCTTGTTCCTCAACTTATCACTTCAAGTATTCTTACTTTCGCGCTTTACTGCTTCCCCGTATTGCTATTTGTCGTAAAAGCAAAAGATCCCGATCCTCGTATTAAATCCCTAAAACTATTACAAAGATACATCAGCACATTTCTTCTTTCACGAACATGTCGATGCTTGGGATGTATATTTTCAAACAGTTTGCTATCCAACGCTAACCACTATTCCCAAAATTATTCACCGTGCGCTATAAACGCCCAGCCTACCATCAAGAAACCATAGATGCTGTTTCGTCCTTGTTAAGAACCTACGGCAGATCGTATCTAGTACGTCGTGTTCAAAGTCTTCGTCGTATTTAGGATACTTAAAGCGAAGCTACCTATCATGGGAGTCTACTACTGTGCGTCGGCAGCCCTGGACTATGTGACTCAATGACGGTGTTATTTCAGGTGGTAAAGTTCAACAAACCTCTGAGAGCCTGTTTGGAATTGTCATGTCTAAAGCGTTTGAATTAAAGCTGTTTGTCCCGAGTTCCTGTCCCAGTTCGAGGGATTCGGCTATGCACTGATGATGCCTAACAACGGTTAAACAGCTGAAGTGACCCTAGTTACCATTCAAGACTTGGTATACTTTTAGGAACACATGTTCCGTTTTGCTCAGTCTGTTGACAAAATAAAATTATATCCCAAAACGAGTTAAAATTGTTAAACTGAATCAGTCAAAGCGGGCTTCGATTCCCCTGCTAACAGGCGACTCCCCTATCACAACTCAAGGTCCATTGGTTCACATTTGATTGAGAGTCGGCATGTGGTGGTCCGATTGAATCACACCTTTTCCCATCAGGATGGCTCCAGTATATGAATGATATAACTGAATTTATTGCTTCATAATTTGTTCATCTTATCAGACAATCAGAATTATTTGTTGTTGTTCTGCTACTAAGATAAACAGGTCTGATAAACACGAAATTCTTAACTAAAAGGGGAACTAAATTGGAATGTCTAAATTCAATAAGACTAAAAGTTGCTAGTGTTAAACTGCCGAAAAATCACCAGAACACCTGAACAGTTCGTGACAATTTTTTTTATTAGAGTTTAGCGTTAATCTCAAGTACAAAATTTACCTTGTTCACAAGTGATCCCACCAAGTACACCGTGTAGAACGCTTTTATTTGGGTCCATTTTCTCACATACTTTTTTCCTGTGCCTTCGATATTGTTCCACCTAGAGCAGCGAAAAGTCGAAGATTTGTCACACTGGAGACCAGTTGCAGCATTGTCACTTGAAATGGTAACAGAATTCGACCTACAGCAATAAGGCAATGATACGAACTGTCAATACCTATTGGATTGACTCCGACCGAAACCACGCAACCGAAGACAACGAGAAGACCACGGTTGCTGGAAAACAAATTCGTGCACGTTTACTCACAAATCGTGTGTTTACTT
This sequence comes from Fasciolopsis buskii, assembly GCA_008360955.1. Lineage (NCBI taxonomy): Eukaryota > Metazoa > Platyhelminthes > Trematoda > Plagiorchiida > Fasciolidae > Fasciolopsis > Fasciolopsis buskii. The sequence continues at coordinate 140,823 of LUCM01009273.1, forward strand.
ACAAAATACGAGGAACTCTGTTTGGTGGAATATCTTCGGGCCAATGAAACTTCGTGCATGCTTGATTTCTCATTCATGTGCGCCACCATTCTGACTGGCTGGTCGTTCAGTTAGGTTACACCCAAGCTGTACCAAAATATGTCACGTGATTTGCATGAAGACTCGCTGCATTTCACGCAAAGCTTCGAAAGCCTCCCTTCTTGCATTTTGTTGAAATGCCAGTCATCTTCCTCCAACTTATCCTTTGATTCAACCAAGTTGCTTTCCGCAAACTTTCTTCATTCGCGTCATTTGTCAGTTGGTTTGTTATGCTAACTCTTTCAGGTTCAACATGCTCAATGTTCTTTTGTTTCACCCCGGACATTCCTTAGCACGTTCCCATCTTCCGCTGCACAAAGCTGGAATCCACGCCATACTTGAGTAATGAAGTCACTCGTGAGGTGGAACGTGGTTCACGTCATTTCCCCCTTTCGATCATGCCAAAACAAAGGTCGCCTGACTGGTCAAAGACCTTTGTTTATCACCTAAACAACGGTTACTGGCCCATCTTTACGAAGCCACCTCGTTTTTTTCTTATCGTTTATATTTCGACTCGGTCTCGGCCGATCCTCTTCCTTTAACTTTTTGTGACCCATCCCGGCAGCTAGTCATCTTTATCGATTTTCTATCTCTAGATATAATGCCATTTGTCGAATCTTCTTCCCATGTCAATTTAATGCGGAATATTCCCATGTTGTCTTCCCAACCACTTATAATGATTCGGTCTTCGAAACCAAGATAAATAAATTGACTCTATAGCTGACTCATATGCACCTATCGACTAGCAAACATATGTTGCGCATACTATATTACTACGGTGTTTAGCCCTTAAATGGTTATTCACTCTACTTGAAATAAAAGGGTATTCAGCAAACAACTTTTCGTATTCTGCCAGCCTCGGTTGGAAGCAGAATAATGCTTTCTTGCTATTATTCTGAGAAATTCCACCTTTCGCTCAGTCCAAATACTCACAGAGTAAACATCTATATCTCAACTTGAATGTTTTTTTGACAAAAGCAGTTGAGTGATTCATTTTGTGGTTGGTTGTTCATTGCGTGTGTGTAGACGCATGTGTGGGGATGAGAGAGAGGGACTGGCAGCGCAGACAGTGGTTTGGGTCCACGTAGCTCATTTAGCTTCTCCCAGCTCCAGCATCATCAAAGCAACGAATATCCAGTTCCCTCAGTGGTTGTCACTAGTTAGCATCCAACCGTCTGTGTGTTCGTCAGGTTAGGTTTTACCCATCTTGTCATCCATCTTTATATCCCTAAACCAACTCGGTCAGAATTCCAGTGTTCACCGCTCGCCCACCGTCCCGTCGCCGTTCAGCTGCAACACATTTATGGCGTTGGTCTGTCACCCGACTGGCATCGAAACTGCGTTTTTTGCTATCAAATTTTCCTACATACCCCATCTTTCCCTGTTTATCTCCCATTCCTAGGTCCGTACAATAAGATCGTAAATTCTCTGAAAGTGAGGTGTTTTCACTAGTACCACGTCCGACAGTTGCAGATCTTTTGCGCTTCAATCGGTGACTCACGTGGCATGACAACTGACACCCACGAACCAAAAGAAGAGTTCCCTCTATTCTAGCAAATAATACGGAAAGCGATGTTACTATAAATTAGAATTATATTGATACTGTCGAGTAAAATCATCTAAGTGTATGCGGCTAGACATCAGGACCCCCACACCGACCTTGTCTTTACCACATGATTCACGGTGATCTGACAGCTGTTTTACTTACCCGCGTGTCTAATTTGTTTGTTACACTTAGTGGGCAAACTAAAATTAATCACTGTTTACCGGTGCATCTTGAGGTGCATTATCCTCTGTAGCTGGCCCGTTTTGCCCCACAATGTAAGCGTCACTCGCCGTTCTGTGGTTCACGGTTGTGGGAAATATCGTTCGATAGAAAAATATCAAACACACCTGATATTGTCTACTCACCTTGTGGGGCTGTTGGTGAGACCAAATCCGGTATCAAACTGAGATAGGCATCATAAAGTGTTGGCCGTGTTCCGGACCTGATGCGGCCAAGGCACGTCGAATTTGAGTATTGCTTCAACGACCACTCATTCACAAACAGGTGCGAAATTATGTATTTTTGGCGTCATACCGAGCATATCACGTAACGTGAAAGAGACCGTGGAATGACAACGGTTGCACTATGGTTCCATTGCACCTTAACTGGTGTGATTCAGTCAAAAGAAGAGTACAAGTTTTTGAAGTGCAATAGGTATTCTCAAGACCAATCGTCACACCCTATCGTATTATGGTGGGCCTTTTCAGGCCTCTTCCACTGGTGACGTTGGGACTGTTGGGTGAGCCAGTGTTTCCCCTTCAAGACAGGATACTAAACTAGCGATACGCTGACACTGTGATCTAGAGCCAGATGTCAGGCGAACACAGACTCAGTGGGTGTCGTTGTACCCCAGTCATTTGTTAAGTCCTACACTAACCGGTCGGCAACTGATCTTCCGACCTACAGACATCCGACGGCACATTCATCCACACGCACATGCATGACTAGTGTGGAACAATCGAGCACGTTACCGGTTCGTCGGAATGGGCAGACGTCATGGGCTAACTGGTGGGTCCGATCAGACACATCGTCCTAAGTCGATTTATTATTAACCCGCGTGAACAGTTCCAGGGTCCAGGAAAATGTGTTGCCTGCACTCCGAAGGTGTGGACACTACCGATGTTCCGTTTCGTTACTGCACTGTATTTATTCGAATTCAGGATTCTCGTGTATTCTAGACTGCGAATGCGAGTGTGTATCACAATATGCTCATACAACATGCGCCCAAAGGTATACAGTACCAATGCACAGAGGTACAATAAAAAAAGTCAAGAGTTAGCACACAGTCAGTCACGAGTGTCTCATTCGTGTTGTCATATTGCCTTACGTTACTGCTACCTGGGATTGGCAAGTGAGCATAATTACTTGCTAACTTTGTTGTGCTCTGTGTCACGTTGTATTGAAAACGTCCCACAGTCATATTTTATCACATGATGTAGAAATTAACAGGAAACCATTGTTGGTACAAGTTAGTTTCCAACACCTTCCCATGAGGCTGATGGACCCGATGGCACGACTAAATGAGCCACTAATGAATAAAAGCTCTTAGATCATTCTTCATGTTTGAAATGATAACTGACATGATCGTGCATAGATGATATGCTCACTGTTGACTCATCATAGGATGCAGTGCTGATTTGACTGACGGACAAAGTCCGAAGCAGAAGCTATCCACCGTAAATCACACATGGAGTCCGAGAACGAAATGACCTCACTAAAACTAGTCCGGTGTGTCAGTATTCACATTTGAATGCTCCTTTGAGAAAGCGATATATCTGTCCGCCAAAGTTAGTCAAGGCACTAGGTTTTCAAAGGGCGGACCTCTAATTCTCCTTTTGCCGGGTCCTTTTAACGTCATCTCGCCTTGGCATTTGCTGATGCGTGTGTCATTTATCGATTTTCGTCAATTAAGAACGTTTATTTGTTGTTAGAATCCCGTCTTTATCACATACTTACAGGACTCAGTGAAAGCTAACAACGTTGACAAATTAGATTTAAAATTTTGTTTCCTAACCGAAATATCGCAAAACGGGTAATCTAAATGTAAAGAATTCCCGAATAAACTTAGCAGACATCTGAGAGAGACAGAATCAGCCGCTATCGACCAATGACCGATCGGGTTGTTTGGGCAAGCGGCAAGGCATACATGGAAACAGTTCGTAGTTTGTGAGCAAAAAGCGTAACACTTTATTACCACAGTAAAAAAAATTAACTGACCCCTAACAACGAACTGGTCATTTAGACCTGGCTCGAATAAACCATCGACAGGTTTTAAGAATACAAAGCACCCCAGAAATCCTCATAGCTTTTTCTTTACCGGAATCGGGTACTGAGACTGATTAAGTTCATACATGAGACTCTCTAAAGATAAGAATAGGGCTAAAATACATAAGCTTCTTGCTGTCTGACACGGGCAAGACTCAAATGCAGGTTACGTGAGTCTTAGCCAGAATGCCTATTTTGGAATAGTCGCACAAAACGACTACTCTGAGGTAAAAACATACGTAGACACCGGGAGAATCTCGGTGGTATGGACGAAATACGTCCTGGTTTGTTCACTTGCGAAACAAAAGACAAATCCTAGAACAAACTTATTTCTCGGACCGGAAAATTGCGCTCGTTTCACGTAAGAAATTTTGCGATTTTACCTTGGAGTTGTGGCACCAAAACCGTGCAAAAAACCTTCCTAGATGTGCCGATTTTCAGGCTGTTCTTGTTAGGGCATCCTTTTTCGTTGTGATTCTTTAATTTAGAAGAAGGAGAGGGAGATATGACACCTGAAAACGAAAAAATAGATGAATGAATTAACCATTGAAGGCAATTGTATTATTCGGGTGCCGGATCCGGATTAGGCCTGTAATCTTTGCGCAGCCAAGCAGGATCTGGAAGATAGCAGAGCTGTTCTATACGAGCCGGTGGTCAGCTGATCGGTTCATGTGCCTCTTCTGGAAAGTCATTCTGTGTAAGTAAGTAGACGTCACAGGGGCAACGGCCCTACTTTTTGACGGTCGCACTCGCCATGCCACAGTGCTATCAGTGAACTATCGTGGTATTTTTAGGATGTACTTTTGCCGGGAGAAAATTCTTCATGCCTCGGCACTGCTGCTCGTTTTCTGCAGCCTCGCCCCATTGTATACACAACTAACCAACACCAAAATGGGGTTCGTCCTCTTATTTGTAACCTAGGCGTTCGCCAGGTACCACACGGCTCTGTGTTGAGTCTCAACTGAGGCTCAGAGAAGAAAGTGTTCTGGTGTTCAAATTTGTCTATCAACAAATGGTGCATTTGTAATTAAATTGCATTGTATTGTATTGTATAGATAGTTGCGTACAATAAATAATGTTAAATTTCAGTCAAAAAATGTGAGGGTAATAAATAAAAAGAGGAGAAATTTCCACTCATCTCCTTGCAAAAAAGTGAAAAATAAAACTCATCGAGGAGAAAAAAGCACATTTGTGATAGGTTGCTCAGAAATTCGACTGAAACCCGGTCACGGTTTGTCAAAATGCGTGCTAAATATGGGACAGTGGAGTTCCTAGAGATATTGATTCTAGAGGGCATGACACGAAAAGCGGATCCTGTAGAAATATGAGAGCGGCACTTCGAAAGATCGTTGTGCAAAGGATGTACGGGATCAGAAATAATTTTGTGAGCAAATTACTTACATGCTGATAAATGTTGATCACATAGATTAAGTGACGATTCAGTTAGTGGTACAAAGAACACTGCTAATAATTGTTAGCCCCGGCGAAGAATTTAAGTCTTTTTTTAAAGTAAATCTGGAGAAATAACAGAACCA